>JAOWBW010000971.1:473708-509630 GCA_026119855.1 Campanula takesimana | reverse complement strand
GGCAAAGATAAAGTAAGCAACAGAGACACAGGGATTTGGAGAGGTTCACAGTGTAAATACTGCTACGTCCTCTACCAAGTTTGGTCAGAACTTGGATTTGGGTTAAGAGTACTATTAGATATCTCTAGTCTATTACAAGCACGGCTTTGCCGGAAACAAAAACTAAATTCTAGAGATCACTAATGGATCGTAATACAAATCTGACCAAAGTTGTTTTTGAGCGGCAGGTTCAAGAGAACTTATCTCACTCAGGTGGGTGTGTGAATAACTTAAAAACAACGTATTCCTAAATGATCTAGTTCGGGAATACTAACAATGTTATTTGAGTTGGTGCACAAGTGTATGTCCCTATTAAATGATCTAATGATTATCTGGACACAGAATGTTTGAGTCTTTAATGAATACTCAAAAACATTCAACTCTTCTTCAATGCTCTATTTTTCACCAACCTTCTTCAATGCTCTGAGTCCACTATTTATAAGAGGAGTGAATGTCTTTGAGTCTTGTAGAAGAAGGCTTGCAATTTGAATATCCAGCTGGGTAGTTGAGGAGTATTAAATGCGGTATCTTTAGCATTAATAGCGAAGATATGGAGTACACGCATGCTTGTAAAAGTCTGATGGGTAAAGACCCCTTTGTCTCAATCGGTTACCTGCAAAAAGCAAGTAGGGACAAAGTATAGCTAAAACTAGCTATGTGTCAGACGGCGCAGTAATCATGACAGAGCAGTTAAACTACTTTTTGATAAAACAGTATGAAAGGACAGGGACAATCAGCAAGGTTGACTTTAAGATGGGATGATGTAACCTGACTGACAGTACAGACTGTCTTTCTTTATCGGCATGTTGAGAATGAAGTTGATCGGCAACTTTGTGTTGCAAGTTGATCGGCAACTTGTGTAGCAAGTTGATCGGCAACTTGTCGCGTGTTGAGAATAGAGTTGATCGGCAACTTGTTTACTGGTCTGCTGATTTGCTTCCTCGTGCTGCTTTGCTTTGTATGAAGAGATATAATACACCTGTGCTGGTCACCAAGAATCCTAAGGGTACCTTATAAGGTTCTATTAAAATTGGGGGATCCTAAGTGATAACTATGATTGGGATTAAGCAATTCTATGTCCTAAACATATATTTGAACAACAATCAGACTGCTCATATTTTACAAAGCCTAGTTCCTTGCTAGCACTCTCAGACCGAGCATCAGACTGCTCCTATTTTACAAATCCTAGCTCCTTGCTAGCACTCTCAGACCGAGGGTTAGACTGCTCGTATTTTACAAAGCCTAGCTCCTCGCTAGCACCGTCAGACTGAGCATCAGACTGCTCGTCTTTTACAAAGCCTAGCTCCTCGCTAGTAATCTCAGACTGAGCATCAGACTGCTCGTCTTTTACAAAGCCTAGCTCCTCACTAGCAATCTCAGACCGAGCATTAGACTGCTCGTCTTTTACAAAGCCTAGCTCATCGCTAGCCACCCTAAGACCGCGCATCAGACTGCTCATCTTTTACAAAGCCTAGCTCCTCGCTAGCACTCTCAGACCGCGTATCAGACTAGCACCCTCAAACCGAGCATCAGATTACTCGACTTTTACAAAGCCTAGCTCCTTACCAGCACCCTCAGACCGATCATCAGACTGCTCGACTTTTACAAAGCCTAGCTCCTTACCAGCACCCTCAGACCGACCATCAGACTGCTCGTCTTTTACAAAGCCTAGCTCCTTGCTAGCACCCTCAGACCGAGCATCAGACTGCTCGTCTTTTACAAACCCTAGCTCCTCGCTAGCACCCTCAGACCGAGCATCAGACTGCTCGTCTTTTACAAAGCCTAGCTCCTCGCTAGCACCCTCAGACCGAGCATCAGACTGCTTGTCTTTTATAAAGCCTAGCTCCTTGATAGCACCCTCAGACCGAGCATCTGACTGCTCGTCTTTTACAAAGCCTAGCTCCTTGCTAGCACCCTCAGACCGAGCATCAAAATGCTCATCTTTTACAAAGCCTAGCTCCTCACTAGCACCCTCAGACCGAGCATTAGAATGCTTGTCTTTTACAAAGCCTAGCTCCTACGCTAGCACATGGCTAAAGCATACATGACATTCTTGGTCCCCAATCCAAGTTATTATACATCTAACGCCCCTTTAATCCAAGCCTTGTTATGACAACGGGTTTAAGATAACAAAGGGGAGTTATGATCAACATCTAACTCGGCTTACAAGTTGATCCCAGTTCTAACAACTGACTTAGAGTTAACGAAGTTATGATCAAGACATCTAAACTCTTTACCACTTGAGTTTAGTTTGACAATGGGTTCAGCACTTAGCTTGCAATGGCTAAGAACTCAAACGGAACAAACCGAGTTCATCAACTTGTCACGGCCTCTAACGGGTGTACAAACCCTGGCTTACCAACACTTAGCTCATTACGACTAAGTATATCATTTAAATAAATAGAAAATCTCTTATTCTCAATAAGAAACTTAAAACCTTCATTATCCAAACAAGAAATTGAAATAATATTTCTACTTAAATCCGATACACAATAGCAATTGTTCAAAACAAGTATTAAACCGGAAGGTAAAGTGACTTCATAAGTTCCTACGGCTAATGCAGCAACTCTTGCTCCATTCCCCACTCGTAGGTCTACTTCACCCTCTTTAAGTAGTCTCCTATTCTTTAGTTCCTGTACATTTAAACAAATGTGAGAACCACATCCGGTATCCAATACCCAAGAATCAGTGGTAGAAAGGAGAATATCTATCATATAGATACCTGAAGTCGAAGCAGTCCCACTGCCCTTCTTCTTCTTTTGCTCTTCCTTAAAAGCCTTGCAATTACGTTTCCAATGACCAATTTCTTAACAATGGAAACAGATTGCATCCTTTTGTGAATCGGGTTTTGCCTCAGAAGCCTTGGCAACCTTTGCCTTGCTTATCTTGGGTTTGACAACTTTCTTACCCTTTCCTTTGGCACTAGCCTTCTTCCCATCTTGAACCATGAGCACATGAGAACCTTTCTCCACAATCTTCATCTCCGCAGTTTTAATCATACCATGTAACTCGGAGAGATTCTTATCCATTCCATGCATGTTATAATTCATCACAAACTGATTATAACATTTAGGTAATGAATTAAGAATGAGATCCGTGGCTAGCTCCAATGGGATTGGATAGCCAAGTTTCTCAAGATGCTCTATATAGCCTTTCATTTTAAGCATGTGAGGACTCACTTGTTGCCGTTCACTCATTTTGCAAGAAAAGAATGCAACAATGGTCTTGTACCTCTCTTGCCTAGCTTGCTCTTGAAACATGGCTCTTAACTCCACGCCTATCTCATAGACTTCCAAATGTTCCAAACTTTGTTAGAGTTTTGAGCACATAGTATCAAGCATGAGACAACTTACATCTCTAGAATCATTACGATGTTTCTTGTTACTGTCTCTTTCTGCCCTAGGGGCAGTAGCTTCTGGTTCAACAGGAAGAGGCCCATCGAGAATGTATAACTTATCTTCTTGCCTAAGAACTATTCTTAGGCTATGGATCCAATCCATAAAGTTCGTACCATTCTCTGGGAGCTTATCCTTTTCAAGGATTGATCGCAATGAATTGATTGAGTGTTGGTAGTCATTATCTACAATTATGCAAAATTTCCAAAATTTAATAAGTACCAATTTCATTAAAGAAATAAACTATGTATTTTTCCAAAAAATACTCCCACTAAATTATACAACCTTCTTATACATCTAATGTATAATATAATTTAAATGGGACAAGATCCAACTTTAATTTAGTTTCAAGTCCGCAGAGGCGGATTACACAAAATTAAATTAATTAGGTAGACGATCATGTCAATCATATCCCATATGACTCTTAGATCCTTTTCTGAGATTCTTTAAGAAATGTAATTTTAAAAAGCATGTTTAATCTCTTCTTTTCCTAGGCCCAAAACTGTTTTGACGCCTAATTAAGTTCAACTATTTTAAACGCATAGTTAATGTGCCTCGCGTGGGCGTGCCCACATTATCTATCTTGCGCATACATAAATAAAGTCAATGTAGCTCGCGGAGGCGAATCCACATTGAAATTACTCATATACTAACAAGTGTTTTAATCATGGCATGGCAAAATGAACTTAAAACTTTCTTTGAAGGTTTATTACATATAGCATATAACACATTTATGAGCACATAATATAAACATGTTACACATCAAGTTTAGTCACTAAATTAATAGTCATTAATTTAAGCATAATATTTATGTGTCATTAGTTTCTCTATAATTATGAGGATGAGACTCTTTGAACTTTGGTTATCATCTCCAAATCAAGGCAACAAGAAGTGCGGCCGAAACTAAGCATGAGGCAACCACAATTCCGCACTAATTCAAGAAACCAAGAAAGTAGTCCATGTTGCCAAAACTAAGCAATAGATGGTCTCGATAAACGTAGGCCAATTGCATCTACAATTCCACATGGATCTCCAATCTTTGAATCAAGAACTTTGTTTCTCAATTTTAGCAATTATGAACTCTTCATAATTCTAACTTCGTTTTATCTTTGAAACTTTGAATGCGATCAAGTTTGGGAAACACAATCTCGATGAACGTAGATTAGCCATCCAACCTCTGATCCATTCTCACAATCACAAGATCAAAACAAATAGGAAAAATCAAACCCCGAGATCCACACCCAAACTAACTGCCCAATTCCCGCTCCAGGCCAGAAGGTCCGGTCGGGTATTGTCATTGGTCCGGTCGGACCCGCCTCTGAAAAACCCAGATTTTTAAAAGTTCAGACCCAAAACCAGATGCCTAATCCCCGCTCCAGACCCGAGGGTCCGGCCGGGTGCCTGCTCTGGTCCGGTAGGACCTACGCATAAAAATCCAGAATTTTTAAAGTTTGAAAAATTTATCTCAAAATTGTTTTTCCCCGATTATCAAAACTTTGATCCAATCAGAATTTGATAACCCAAATAATTTTAAATCCAACATAATTTTATTGCGATTGAATAGTGCGATTAAAGTTTATAAAACAATAAACCACATAACATCAAATAACACATAAACATCATAATCCAATATGCATATCATGCTAGGCATATAAACAAACAATTTACATACACACAACATGATCTAGTATTGAAATAATCAACATGAACGGGGCTCTGATACCACTGTTGGGTTTCGGAGTAACATGCGCAGCGGAAAATAGCATTTAAAATTTAATAGAAACCCAAATCCATAGATCCGTTCATATGATTATATCAAATACATACAACATGAATACTAGAATACTAACCCTTGATGCCTTTGATTTTAGCCTTTGATCTTGGTGGAGAAATCGAAGCTTGATCACGAACAAGTAAGAACACGAACTTTGAAGATGATGAGCTTCACCCTCTAGCGGTATCCACACCACGAACGAATATAAAGGAGCTTCTTGACCTTGGTTGCTAGACCAAATTGTGAAACATGTTTTCGCAATTATTTTGAACTATATGGAATATAAATTGTGTATAATTTTGTTCTTCAATCTAGGGATCTCTTAAAACAAAAAAATTCTCTCAAAAACTCTTTGGAGCCTTACACAAACTTAGGTACTGATTTTTGGCGAATTAGGGCTGTTTATATACTTGTTAGACCTATTCCAAATAGGTAACAATTGCCTAAACCCGCAAGAAAACGGATTAAGGAAAGTTCCTGCCGAAACCGACTGGTCCGGCCGGGTATAGCAAGTGGTCCGACCGGACCATGCCAGGTCCACCCGGGTCTTGCTCCTGGTCCGCCCGAACCTCCCTTGTTTCCACTTTTCTTCTTCTAATTCCTTAAATCCCTCAAAGGTCCTTCGACCCAATATTCCAATGTAGTCCTTTTAGGATTCGTTCTATTGTGTGTGACACTCTAGGATTATACTAAGTTGGCAATGGGTTCAAACATGAAACCATAAGATATGATTAGGTTCTAGCAAACCGTAATACCTACCCAAATAGTATAACTAGATACAAGTTCGCATTCCATTTAGAATATGTCACAATCCTTTTGTCCACGATGTCATTGAACATAAGTCATGGTCAACAAGTCAACTTGTCTTTGTTCAATACTTTCTCGATTCCGAATATGTTGATAATCCAAATGACATTGATCCAATCAATTCATTTGAGTCCGGCCGAACATTTTCATCAACATCATTCCTACGAGAGGCCCAAGCTTGACATCTTTCCGAAGAGGTACTAATCTATTAAGCTTATTATTCTTCCCTACGTGAATCCGATTATGCCAATCATACCCTTTATAACTACCCGGTTAAAGGTAGCGTTTGAATATGTCAAACATAATGTTCATCAAGTGGAAGACCACTGTTGGTCCCAAAGACACAACAAGGGTATGAAAAGAGGCTAGAGGGGGGGGGGTGAATAGCCTATTAAAATGACACAAGTATTTGGAAAGGTTCGATCTGTTAAAAAGATCTACGTCCTTTACCAAGATGGTCAGTCTTGGATTTTGAATGGAGGTATATATTGATTCTTGAGTGTACAGATTACAGAGATGAAGTATTTAATCAACACCTACTTTCTATGAAGAACAAATCCTAGACTTAGACCAGTGTATCCCTTTTTATTCAATCTAAGTGATTGATCAATTGGGGTGAGTGTGTGTGTAAGAATCTGAAGCTCTTTGAAATCTATATGATTTAGAGCCTAAAGAATCTTATGTGTTACAAGGCTTGAGATGACTTGAATGTTGCTGGAGATCTTTGAAGGTTTGAAGGTGAGTTCTTTGAAGATTCAAAAGATTCTGGAAATCTTGAGTATGATCTTCAATCACCAAGTATTTCAACAGCAATTTCTCTCTTAGAATCTCAGCTTTTTTCAATGAAGAACTTAAGGGCTATTTATAGCCTTGAATGAGAAAATAGCTGTTGGATTTACTTGGGCTCCAAGTTGAAGGACAATGAGCTGTTGAATTCTGATTGGAGCTCAATCTGAGTTTGTCCTTTTTGCAGATAAGAGGTGGTCCCACTTAGATGAATTTCAAATTTGAATTACTTGGGATCCAAGTTCTGCAACGTTCTAAACTAACCATAGTTTGATACAAGTGACCATGGTTAAGTTTGAACATACTTGGGTTCTTGAACTTCTGCTCATCTGCGGTCAAGACTTGCGGTCAATATGCCTAAGGGCATCTGCGGTTGAGGGGTCAAATGTGAACTGTCAAGATATGCCACAAAGCTTCACGGTCACTGACTTCCGGTCAAGTGATTCACGGTCCAGTGGTCTTCCACAGTCAGGTGGTCTACCACGGTCAAGTGAATTCACGGTCGAGGTCTTAACCACTAAAATTCCAGACTTAGAAAATTTTCAGCCTATCATTCTAAAGCCTATACTATCAAAGTGGACTATTCTAAAAATGAAGTTTAACACTTTTTACAATATATCCTAAAGTCCACAAAAGATAAAATTAGGTTATGGGATCAATCAAATCTAGGTAATAGGAGTGGTTTATAATAAGCATACCCAACAATATCCCCCTATTTGATTGACACCATTACCTACTATAACAAAGGCTAATTCATTGTACTTGGTAATAACATGTTTTTAAGAAAATAATATTTTATTAATTTCATGCCCCAAGTCAATGCACACTCTAAGCCAGTGTCATAGATTTCTATCAGCCTAAAAAGATAACAAGATACTAATCCTAGCAAGATAGACATGTAAGGCTTGAATGCATTTTTAGAGAAAATAACAATAAGTATGCAAATGCATCAAACAAACATTCAAAAGGCACTCCACAAGAATATAATCATTAAGGTGAGGAGTGCAGACAAAAGAGATTAAAGTTTTACATACCCAAATAAAACAAACAGAAATAAAAATTGTTTAGACAAACATCAACAAATTGTTTCAAAGACCACACACGGTCAGTTCAAATGGTGGGATTAACCAAGATATGGATCTCCTTTAAAGTAGCAAAGATTAGTTGAGAGGCCAACTCCAGGTATGATGATGGGGTCTTTGAGATCATTGATTTCGAGGAAGTCCATGTTCACGGTTGGAAATTCAAAGCTGTCTTCACCTTCATCTTCATCAGCAGCAAGTCTGTTCTCATGTCCGGTCGCTTGATTTTGAGATGAAGAGCCTTGAGATCCAGCAATGCTATCCACGGTCAATTGAAGAGTTGAAATTTTGTTAATAACTTCCTGCACATTTGTGTTAGCAATTTCATAAACCCTATCAATCTTAGAAGTTTGACCTTCAAGCCGTTGGGTGTGGACTTGCATAGCTTGCTTCATAGCTTCTATCTTAGGCGTGAACTTTTCCGCGACCGATAATAAACCAACAAAAACACTTGCGTTGATTTCCGCTTTGAGAGAGGTCTTGACCTTATCCATTTTTTCAAAAAGAAAATTTTTGTTGCCCGTCATCACCTTTGACATTTCTTTACCAGCTACATCAATTGTTTTGACCAGTGAACGGTCAATGGAATTGGATTGAGCCTTGAGTTCCTCTTTAAGATCAGCACGTGTGATAGAAGTAGATGCGGTCAAGGCAATGTTCGGATTCACGGTAGCTAGGCTTTCAAGGATAGCCTTTGTTATGTTCTGACTCTCCCCCTTAATGGTCTCAACAACAGAAGTCTTGAGCTGATCAACCTCATTCTGCATTTTAATTTGGTTTGCAGCAAGCTTTGCAATCTCACCCTTAGTATCAAGGTTGATCTGAGTCAAGAACTCAATAGCAGTTAAAATGTGAGCCATTTGATCGACCGTACCAGAGGCGGTCGGTGGAGCTTGAGTAGACTGAGGGGGCGAGGGAGCAGGAGACTTGGTTAATACATCATCATGGTCACTGGGTACACGGTCGCCATCTTGACCGTGACCCTGAAGCTCAACATCAGTGGACTTGCCTTGTTCAGCGGTCGCTTCAACAGGTCGCACTTGATCATCATCACTAAAATCAGGACTGTCTATATTCACAATTTTCTCAACATGTTCAGCATCACCACTTTCAATATCTTGATTACCAGATTCACCAGTTGATTCTACCAACTCCACATCATCTGGTTCGTCAACTAAGTTAAGAGTGTGCTTTGCTCTTTGTCGTTGTGGTTGAGTAGGAGGGACATCAATCTCCTCATCACGGTCGCCTTGCATAGGTGAACCGGATGGAGTGAAGATAGGAGATGCGGTCGATGGAGGCGGTTGAGATACCTTGGTTTTCTTTGAGGTTTGGATGGGACTAAGAGAGAGATCCCTTTTCTTGGATTTCTCCCCCTGAGATGGAACGGGGAGTGTAGAAGACTTGGTTTTGAAGGATTTGGATGGTGCGGTTGGAGAGGGCACGGTAGGCTTGGAGACGGTTGATTTGGAGGGAGGAACGGTTGACTTTACTTTGATAGGAACGGTAGATGGAATACTAGAAGGGGGCTTGACTGATGAAGGTTCTTTAATAATCACTCCGGTCAGCGGTCTGGGTTTGGAAGGAGCGGTCGATGCACTAGCAATTCCTTTGCCTTTGACCCTTCTAGACACTTGTTCCTCAGCTTCTTCATCATCCTCTTCATCATCATGAACAGATGAGGACTTTCCAGGAGCATCAAGCCCTAATGCTAATCTAGCAGCCTTGGTGAAGTTAGGAGGGATGTATTTTTCCCTTTTATGCTCAGGTTCACGGTTTCTGTACTCTTGATACTGAACATCACCAAACCTGTTACGGTAGGTGGATCTCATAGTCTTGATGTCAAAGACCTTGGATAATGAGATAGTCACACTAGCATCTTTGTCCCTGTTGATTTCCCTTCGAACTTCAGGGATGAATTTGAATAGGAGGGAAAGGAACCTGGTGTTTTTCTTGTACTTGGTGATGGCCTGATCAGATAGTTGCTTCTTGTAATCATAAATGTGGTCCAACAATAGTCCATACAAGATCTTGGGCCAGTTCAATGTTCGACCGAGATAAATTGCGGTTGATAGCTTCCATTGGGTAGAGTTGAAGTTTCCATGATTGCCACTTTTGCAAAGAAGACCATGGCCAACCAGATGACCAATATAGTACATCACTTCAGGAAATGTCTTGCGGTAGGGCTTGCAGACATCAGTGGATCCAATCAATCTCATAGCTAGACCATCATACTCCTCATCAGTTAGGGAGATAGGGGCCTCAGTGTCGATGTCAAGGCCAAGTGTGGCAGCAATGTCGGTGTAATCAACCTCAACTTTGTGACCGTAAACTTCAGCTTCAATCCAATTGAGCGGTCTGTTTTGATCATCTCTCCCTTTGATTTCTTTTGCTGTGGAGTAGAATTCCCCGACTATGGCAAGGTAGTGATCAGGTTGATTCATGGTGAAGTAGTGAAGTATGCCAGATTTCTTCATTCTTTTTATCAAATGCCTCCCAATAGCATCCTTTTGGAGGTCTTCATAATCAATAACGCAGCCAGGAATAAATGATTGCTCCTCCTAAAACAATTAGAAGTTAGTAACACTGGTGCGGTCAACCGGTATGCGGTCGAATGACCAAGAGGATGCGGTCATCATGCATACGGTAGACAGAAATGGCGGTAGGCGAAAACACTTAGAAATATTTCAATGACAATTCTAAAAACACGCACAAACACCATATTACTATGTGTAAATGAATTTAAGGATCAAAAAAGTGATGCACTCAAGAACATGAAGAACACCATAAGAACACGAAGAACACTGTTCATATCAGAAAACGAGTTAGGGCACGAAAATCCATAAAAGTTATACCAAAATGAACACAGAAACCGATTAAACACGAAAATATCATCAATTTCATTATCAAGAACACAATAATCATCAGAATATGAAAGGGCAAAATGAAGAACATTAACAAAAGCTTTGAAAAAAATTGACATGGCACAAGGAGATTTATCAACTGGAATTTGAATCTAAACATTATATTGAACTCGAAATCAACAAAGTAACAAGTTATAAGCATAAACAGAACCAACATAACCCAGGAATATAAAGAATTTAGACAAACATATCAAATGGGTTTAACCCGCCAAAACATAGAACTCAAAAATGTAAAGTTTTGGGTCAAGAAATCATACCATTGTGTCTTCAGAGATTTGTTCTTGAGATTTGTTAGATGATTTTGTTGGTTGGGACGATTTTGGTGCCATTTATAGACGAAAGTGAGAGTGAAAAAATGAAGGAATGGAAAGAGGACGAACTGGGTTTAGAGAGAGAAAGTAGAGAGAGACAGTGAGTAGAGATATAGTGAAGAAAAGGGGGTTTCTGATAAAAATGCAGAGGGGTGGAGTTGAGGGATAATGGAACGGTTTTATGCAGAAAGTAGTGGGAGGTTAACTCTGCAAAAACTCAGAGATTTGACCAGTAATGTCCTTTCACCATAAATGCATGGATAGTGACGGCGGACATAAATAAGGGAATAAAATTAATTGCAAATGATTTGAATTTAATGAAAACGAGGGAAAAGAGGAAATTACAAAATTACCCCTTTCGATGACTAGGAGGATCCTAAAAATTGCTAAGTTAGAAACACTTACCTGGTCACCAAACTTTTGCGGTCAGGTGCTTGACCGTGATATTTGCGGTCAAGTATACTCATACGGTCGGCCTATTTAAGGTCAACAAATTACATCTTTATATGCGGTTAATGGGGCGGTTGGCAAAGGAGCGGTCGACATTTATGCGGTCAGCATTGATGAGGTCAGTAGGCTTTGATAGATTTTGATGCTTCGACCGGAATTACTTGACCGGTGAGATGGTAATCGACTGTGATTGCTTTACCGGTAAGGGTGTTGACCGTGACCTACTTGTTTTTGAACTTGGATAAAACATAAGACATTAGCACAGTCAAAGTATATGGACAAGTAATTAAAGTTCTAGCATACCCATCTCTCCTCTAAGATACCTAAATCTCTTGGAATCCAGAGCCTTGGTGAGAATATCTGCAATTTGATTGTCAGTACTCACATACTCTAGATGGATATTACCTTTTTCCACATGATCCTTGAGAAAGTGGTACTTGATATCAGTGTGTTTGGTCTTTGAATGCATGACAGGGTTGTTGGAGACAGCAATGGTAGATGTATTGTCACAAAAGATTGGACAATTTTCTTCGTTGATTCCGTAGTCAACCAATTGTTGCTTCATCCAGAGCACTTGGCAGCAGCAGCTTCCAGCAGCTATATATTCAGCTTCTGTGGTAGATACAGAGACTGAGGCTTGTTTCTTGCTTGCCCATGAAACGAGTCGATTTCCAAGGAAATGACAAGTTCCACTTGTGCTTTTCCTGTCGATGGTACATGCTGCATAATCTGCATCTGAGTAACCTATAAGATCAAAATTTGAATCTTTGGAGTACCAAAGTCCAAGGTTAATAGTCCCAGATAGATATCGAATAATACGTTTAACAGCAATAAGATGTGCTTCTCTAGGATCAGCTTGATAACGTGCACAAACGCAAACACTAAACATGATATCTGGTCTACTAGCAGTTAAGTAGAGGAGAGAGCCAATCATACCTCGATACAAGGTTTGATCAACCTTTTTACCTTTTAAGTCTTTGTCAAGCTTATTGCCGGTAGCCATAGGAGTGTCGTATGCCTTTGCATTTTCAAGTCCAAATTTCTTGATAAGATCCTTTGTGTACTTTGCTTGGTTGAGGAAGATGCCTTCAGCACATTGTTTAATTTGAAGTCCAAGGAAGAATGTCAATTCTCCCATCATGCTCATCTCAAATTTACTTTTCATGAGTTTCTCAAAACGCTTATACAACAATTCATTAGTAGAACCAAAAATAATATCATCTACATATATTTGAACTAATAAAGTATGATCATGATATTTAGCAATGAATAGAGTTGTGTCGATCTTACCACGCTTGAAGCCTTTCTCTAGGAGAAATTTAGATAGAGTATCATACCATGCACGTGGAGCTTGTTTGAGTCCATATAAAGCTTTACGGAGTTTGTAGACATGATTTGGAAATTTGGGGTCTTCAAATCCGGGTGGTTGAGCAACAAAGACTGTTTCTTGAAGTTCTCCGTTGAGAAATGCACTCTTCACATCCATTTGATATAGCTTGAATCTTTTGTAAGAGGCATAAGCTAAGAATATCCTTATAGCTTCGAGTCTTGCAACGGGGGCAAATGTTTCATCATAATCAATGCCTTCTTCTTGTCTATATCCTTGTGCAACAAACCTAGTTTTGTTCCTTGTGATGCTTCCATTCTCATCCATCTTGTTTCGGAACACCCACTTTGTACCAATCAATCCTTGATCTTGTGGCCTTGGAACTAAGGTCCAAACTTTGCATCTTTCAAATTGGTTGAGCTCTTCTTGCATAGCAACAACCCAACTTGAGTCTTGGAGTGCTTCATCAACTTTCTTGGGTTCAACTTGAGATATAAATGCTGTAAGTGCATCGTAGTTTGATCTTCTTGTTCGAACACCAGAATGCAAGTCACCAATGATATTCTGAATTGGGTGATCTCTAACCTCACGAACTTCTTGAGGTATATCTGGTTGAGTTGATGGTGGTTGTAAGTCTTCTAGTGGTACATCATTTGTGCCATCCCAATCATAAGTAATTTGAGGGATAGGTTCTTCAACATTTATGGGTGTCTCAACTTCAACTCCATTTGAGGTAGCAGCAGATGAGGTAGCTTCTGGTGCTTCATATGAGGTAGATGGAGGTGCAGTTGAGGTAGATGGGTTTCCTTGAGTTGATTGATTTTGTGGTTGATTTGTACCTGTCTCATTAAGCTCAACAAAATCATCAGCAACATTTGGAGCCATATGTGGCTCAAGGAGAGAATGTTCATCAAAAGTAACATGAACAGATTCAACTATCTTAAGAGTGGTTTTATTAAATACACGAAAAGCTTTTGAGTGTTTAGCATACCTAATAAATATACCTTCACTGGCCTTAGGAGCAAATTTACCTCGATGTTCTTTACCGTTGTAGAGTATGAAGCATTTGCATCCAAATATCTTGAAGTATGCTATGTTGGGGGTTCTTCTTCTCCAAAGTTCATAAGGAGTTTTGTTGTAGGTCTTGTTGATGAGGGATCTATTTTGAGTGAAGCATGCTGTGTTGACGGCTTCAGCCCAAAAGTATTGAGGTAGCTTTGCTTCAGCAATCATTGTCTTTCCAGCCTCTATCAACATTCTGTTCTTACTTTCCACAACACCGTTTTGTTGTGGAACTCCAGCAGCAGAGAAGTTGTGGTCAATACCATGGTCATCACAGTACTGAGCTACACCGTTGTTCTTGAATTCTGTACCGTTGTCGGATCGAACACTAACGATGTCATCTTCCTTTTGTGTTTGGAGCTGTCTAAAGAGTGCGGTCAAAATGTCATAACAATCATCTTTTGAGCTTATCATCTCGACCCACGTATATCTTGAGTAGTCATCTACCACAACTAAGGAATATCTATTTCCTCCAATACTTGCGGTAGAAACAGGTCCAAACAGGTCCATGTGAAGTAATTGCAAACATCTTGAAGTTGAAGGGGTCGTCTTGCTGGAGAAAGACGATTTTGGTTGTTTGCCTAGTTGACACGCTGTGCACTTCTCATCGTGGTGATCAGCTACTTTGGGTAGACCACGAACTAGATTTTCTCTACCAATCTTGGAGAGATACTTGAAGTTTAAGTGACTTAGTCTTTTATGCCACAGCCAACTATTCTCACTAACATTCTTTGCTACAAAACAGAGATTAGAAGAAATGCAAGATGAATTAAAATCAACAACATAAACATTTTTCTTACGAATCCCTTTGAGCAAAGTGACGCCGGATATGCCATCTTTGATGAGACAGAAATTTGAAGTGAAGTGGCATTGCAATCCTTTGTCGCAGAACTGAGATATTGAGAGTAAATTGTGTTGTAGTCCAATAACTAGAGAGACTTCTTGGATGGTGATTTTTCCTTTACGAATGACTCCATATCCTACAGTCTTTCCTTTGTTATTATCTCCGAAGGTTACTGATGGCCCTTTTTCTTCACGGACATCTTCCAATAAGTTGATATCTCCGGTCATGTGTCTTGAACAGCCACTATCGAGATACCATAAGCTTGATTTATCCTTGGAATGTCCGGCCATTAAGCAGAGGACCTACAAAATAGACATTTAAGAACAAGGTCCCCTTTTTATTCTTTTGGGTCCAAAGGGTTAGCAACTTTTGACAACCCACACTTGCCTCACAGAAGGAGGGTTACTCTTTCTGGGATTGGGTGTGAATCTCAAAAGACATTCAGCAGCCTTGTGACCATAACCATCACACACAGAACAATGGTGGAAGCCACCCAACTGAGGGTTAACAAACTTCGTTGAAGTCTTGAGCACAACATTGTTTATTGGTATGGATGAGGTCTCCTTAACAAAGTTCATCCTCTTGAACTTTGTTGCCTTGCCGCCACTTGCGGTCGCCGGCTTCTAGGATGCGGTCGCCAGCTTCCTAGGTGCGGTCGACTGACCTCACGGTAAGTACATGCGGTCGGGAGACTTAGCAACCTTGCTGGTGCTTGCCGCAGCAGCAGGTTCATCCATGGCAATACCTTTCAACTTTGCCTTGCCAGTTTGTTTCTTAGGGTAGACATAATTAAACACTAGTTTCTTCTTTGGTTCTTGTCCTACACCCTTTGAAACATGATGTTTAGCCTTCGACTCTTCCAAAGTTTGCTGGGTAAATTTCTCATCTCTTTCACAACAAGATGCACATTTAAGGTTGTCACTAGTTTGGAATCCCAAGCCTTTCTTATCACCACTAGAATTTTGGGATTCTAAGATTTGTTCCATAGTGACACGAGAATTGGTCCACTCATTTGTGATCCTTTTCAGGTCATTTATCTCAGCAACCAATTCTTCGTTTTTAACCTTAAATATAGCATTTTGTTCTTCTAAGAAACGGTTTCGATCAGTAAGAGGAGTCATACTCTTGATCTGTTCCTTAAGGAGGGTGAGTTCAGATCTTAATAGAGATTTCTCCGTCTTAAGCTGGGAAATTTCTTCAGTTGAAAGTGCTAAAGCTTCCTTTATGCCAGAGAATTTACTAATTACCTGTTCAGCTTTTGCAAACATCTTTTCTTGTTCATCGGGGGAAATGTCAAATTTGTTTTGTGGTGTGGTAGACAGAACTTCCTTCACTTTGGGGTTTAGTAAAGCCTTCTTTGCTGCACTCACATCACATCTTGAAAATAGAAGATCACCATTCTTTTGAACCGGAGTTAGGAATCCCTTTTCTGCAAGTTCATCGGCCGTATAACTTATCCGTTTAGGTTTTGCATTTGGTGAGCGATGACTTTTATTATCATCCTCATCATCGGACTGAAGGACCAAACAGATGTGACCTTCTTCAGAATCCTCGTCGCTTTCATCAGAATCTGACTCTATCCAGGTAGCTAACTCTTTTGTGGTAGAGTCCTCTTCAGCAACCATCCCCTTTTGCTTTGAGTATCTTGGATTGAAGTTGCTTTTCTTCTTCATATACTCATACTTGGGAATTGGGCATTCTGATGCGAAATGACCGGGTTTCCTGCAATTAAAACAAACGAGATCCTCTTTCTTCTTGGAGAAGTTGAAGTTCTCTTTCTTCTTTGAAGGACTGCTCCTTGAAAACCTTGTTGGAGCTTTGCTTGTTGATCCGGGTCTTGCTGTCTTTCTGAACTTTTGGAATCTTTTCACGAACATAGCAAAATCATCATCATCCATATCAAGTAAATCTGATGTGGAGATTTTTGGATCTTCTTCCTCGATCACTTCTTCCTTTTGAGCAACCAACGATAAGCTCTTTGTTTTTCCTTCCATTTCAGCAATGTTGTTAAGCTTGATATCAAAGACCTTGAGGTTGGCATAGAGGCTTCTGAGAGACATGTCATCTAGTAGCTTGGTATCTTCAAGAGTGTTTCCTTTGTGTAGATATTGCGAACCAAGAGCGGCAAGAAAATTAACATTGATTTCTTTCTTGGTAAGCTTCTTTCCGAGTGCTGTATAAGTACTCACGATCTCACAATAACGATCGTAAGTGGCTCTTAGTGATTCACCGGGGATCTTAGCAAAGTTGTTGAATCTTCTTTGAATTGCAAACTTTTTGCTTTCCTTGCAAGCTTGATCTCCTTCGATGTAATCTTCAATTGCATCCCAAAGTTCTTTTGCAGTAGAACATTCCATGATCTGTCGACGCTGTGACGTACTCAAGGTACTTAAAAGTATACTTTTTGCTTTCACATCCATTCCAACCAGTCTTTTCTCTTCATCGGTCCATTCAGCTTTTGGTTTCTTGATAGTCGGATTTGCACCATTGGTTTCTGGATCCGGATTAGCTTTCATTGGGAAGTATGGTCCAATGGTAAGACAATCACCAAGTTGCTCGTCCATGGAGTAGAACTGAGTTAGAATGCTGTGCTTCCATACGTCAAAATTATCTTCGTCGAACGCTGGAACGTGAGTGAAGTTAACCGTTGCCATAGTTTTCTGACTTGCCATTTTGAATCAGCACCCAAGCTGTTAAGCTTGAAAAACAGAGGTTTTATAAAGGTGTTTGCTCTGATACCACTTGTTGGTCCCAAAGACACAATAAGGGTATGAAAAGAGGCTAGAGGGGGGGGGGGTGAATAGCCTATTAAAATTTCAACCCTTTTTCATATTCAACCAAGTGCTTACTCTTGAATATGCGGTCAAGTTAAAACCACACGGTCAAGGGGTAATATGCACAGCGGAAGTTTTCGTTAGAAATGGGAAAGGTTGGTTTTGACTAAAATCTCTAAGTAGGAATACCAGCACTCACGGTCAACCAGGTTGCGGTCGAGTGAGTCCGGTCGAGGGTGAAGTGCGGTCAAGAGATTGCGGTCAAGAGGTTGAGATTGAAAGTTGTAGTCTTGGAAGTTTTGGCAAAAGATAAGTTAGTCAGATTTTAACTTAGGCAATGTGGAGAACAAACAAACGCAATTCCCAGCAAGTTATTAAATCTGAAAGATCAAAACACTAAACGACAAACAAAGTTAATATGAACAATGAAGAACAAGATGAACAATACTTGAAAGTAAGTTTGCAGAAAGGTAAAATGACACAAGTATTTGGAAAGGTTCGATCTGTTAAAAAGATCTACGTCCTTTACCAAGATGGTCAGTCTTGGATTTTGAATGGAGGTATATATTGATTCTTGAGTGTACAGATTACAGAGATGAAGTATTTAATCAACACCTACTTTCTATGAAGAACAAATCCTAGACTTAGACCAGTGTATCCCTTTTTATTCAATCTAAGTGATTGATCAATTGGGGTGAGTGTGTGTGTAAGAATCTGAAGCTCTTTGAAATCTATATGATTTAGAGCCTAAAGAATCTTATGTGTTACAAGGCTTGAGATGACTTGAATGTTGCTGGAGATCTTTGAAGGTTTGAAGGTGAGTTCTTTGAAGATTCAAAAGATTCTGGAAATCTTGAGTATGATCTTCAATCACCAAGTATTTCAACAGCAATTTCTCTCTTAGAATCTCAGCTTTTTTCAATGAAGAACTTAAGGGCTATTTATAGCCTTGAATGAGAAAATAGCTGTTGGATTTACTTGGGCTCCAAGTTGAAGGACAATGAGCTGTTGAATTCTGATTGGAGCTCAATCTGAGTTTGTCCTTTTTGCAGATAAGAGGTGGTCCCACTTAGATGAATTTCAAATTTGAATTACTTGGGATCCAAGTTCTGCAACGTTCTAAACTAACCATAGTTTGATACAAGTGACCATGGTTAAGTTTGAACATACTTGGGTTCTTGAACTTCTGCTCATCTGCGGTCAAGACTTGCGGTCAATATGCCTAAGGGCATCTGCGGTTGAGGGGTCAAATGTGACCTGTCAAGATATGCCACAAAGCTTCACGGTCACTGACTTCCGGTCAAGTGATTCACGGTCCAGTGGTCTTCCACAGTCAGGTGGTCTACCACGGTCAAGTGAATTCACGGTCGAGGTCTTAACCACTAAAATTCCAGACTTAGAAAAATTTTCAGCCTATCATTCTAAAGCCTATACTATCAAAGTGGACTATTCTAAAAATGAAGTTTAACACTTTTTACAATATATCCTAAAGTCCACAAAAGATAAAATTAGGTTATGGGATCAATCAAATCTAGGTAATAGGAGTGGTTTATAATAAGCATACCCAACAACCACAATAACTTCATGTCTAAGGATTCAAATGACACAGCTAATATGAGATATATGTATGACTTTGACCATGATATAAATCTCATAGAGCGGGTCATGTCCAGTACCAAACAAGTACTTATAAATCTAACATGATCATCCCATGATCATTTAGCCTTTATACTAATACCCTAACAAGTAATAGGGACGGAGATTATTATAAGTAAACATGAACAACAATAATAATCAAAACATCTCTTTATTGACATGAAATAAATGATAACAATTACAACGTTTATTAAACGTGCCTAGGGCACCAACACCAACATGAACCAAGTCTTTTTTTTGGGTGGCTTGGTGTATGGAACTAGCTCAAAATGGTCTGGACTAATTTGGACAGCATTAGTAGCTTAAGATTGTTGTTAAAACAGATACATGATGCCTCAATTTATAGAGATTCTGAAATTGGGAACTTTACAGCGTGGTCTCAGAATTTGACCGCGTGGTGGTGACCTAAATTGGAAAAGCCTGGACCAACAAACAATTCAGATATGGGCCTGTCGGGCTAAAAAGGAAAATCCTTAAACAGTCCTTTGAAGGTATGAAATGCCTGAAAGGCCCACCAAGTTCTGAAAAGGAGGAAAACGGGAATTTCCAAAAGTGGGGTACTAACAGAGGGTCTTCTCTGGAGACCATCTGAGCAGTCGCGTGTCATTCCTTCTTAAGTTACTTAGCTACCGCTGGATTATCCCATCCCTGGATGTGGACCGATCTATATCATTTCTGGCACCATCAATTTGGTTCTATTACCGAAGTTGGTATTAAGTGATTCGGCTGAATTTAGGCTACCCTCGAACATAACATGAATGCGTATGAGGTCCAATATTACCCCAAACGAGGTAGTTTAGCAGACCAAAAGGCTGGCTAGAGGCCATACGGCGCTACCAGTAAACAGCCTAAGGCCGAACGATGGGGATAGAGTCGGAGATGATGAGGCTGGGCCCTTAGTACAACAAATTTATAGAGCGGCCGTGTTGATGAATCAGTATTAGCTTCTACAAAGGTTGTTGAACACGCAAGAATCTCTGTTGGAGATGGTTTTATTAGGGACAACCTCATTGTTATTATTGTTATTTGAATTATTGTCCACCATCTCAAACTCTTAATCCTCTAACTTGGTGGTAGAAGTCTCAAAGATTCTATCTCTTCATTGAGGGTAATGCCCTCTTTTAGTCTATTTGTGTTATCGTTCAAAGGAACTAAGTTAGGCCTCAAAGAACGACGACCACGCATAAACTACGATTTCTTAAAATTAAGTCCTGGACAATGGCGCCAAAAACTTGATGAAATTGTTTTTGACCTAACAAGTGCATTAGCTACCGGTGTAGTACATGCAAAATGCGGTATCGATCCACATGGGCTTGGTTGGACAAATAGCAGTTCAATTGTAACCAAAGATTTGAGCTGATTGTAATTTAAACAAAAAGAAAATAAATTAAAACAAACAAACATGATAAATATCAGATATGAGAAGGATCTACAGATGGGGTTCACTTATATGATTCACTTGAGTTCTGATTAAATTATCACGTTCCATTCATTAATGTCCTTCACTAAACTAAAGGCTTTACTGGAGTACAAT
The DNA here is from genome assembly GCA_026119855.1 of Campanula takesimana. Classification (NCBI taxonomy): domain Eukaryota; kingdom Viridiplantae; phylum Streptophyta; class Magnoliopsida; order Asterales; family Campanulaceae; genus Campanula; species Campanula takesimana. Next base: position 488,865 of record JAOWBW010000971.1, on the reverse strand, counting down.
TACGGCCTAAAAGATCAATGATCAGGTGTGTCTATGGTTAGGCACCCACATTAGTCAAGAATCCTTTTAAGATCAACATAATATGGAGTTTACCTAGTTTATCAATCAGGTCGGTCACATCTAAAATTACAAGACCAATTGACCTAAGTATGGCTAGCAAATAAACAATTCAATGGTCATGCAACAGTTTATGTCCAATAGACACTAATAATCACATAATATCGTGGTCAAACTATTGCATGAGTCAAAGATGAACACTAAAACACTTAGAGATAAATTAATGAAAAAGAAACAAGGATTATATTACCAAACACAAGATCTTAATACAAGTTACCTCTCCTCCATAGCTAAAGAAAGTTAGTTCATTATATTATGTTGAACCAAGAAATTCAGATTGGAAGAAAGCATAAAAACCCATATCTTGATTTTTAAAGCTCCTTCTTGGATCCAAAATTTTAAAGCTCCTTCTTGGATCCAAAATTCATACATAAAAGCATACTTAATATATATATATATACTAGGGTTTAGTATTTATACTATAGAAAAATCTAGTCAAAACAAGAAAAAGGAATAATAGATAGTAAAAGTTGGGAAATGGCCAAGTTGCCTCCTATGTACGGTAAGAGGTGCCTTATGCACCCCCCCCTTGTCCCCCTTCATGTGCCTTTCAAATCCCCCAAAAAAACGTCCACTTTGGCTTCAGATTTGAGGTGCTCACAATAAGCCAAGCGGCCTTCTTTTCTTGCCCTAGGACATCCATGCGGCCACCCTTTCTCGCTTAGGGTCGGTTTCCTCTTTGACCATTCTTCTTTTCTTAAATCCTCCACAAGTCCTTCAAAGGTCCCTACAAGTCTGAAAAATGCTCCAAAAGCCATATAAACCTGCAAATCCATCTTTCATCCCAATTTTTTGTAAAGACTCAAACCCATATCAAATACCAATAATACTCAAGGATTTTGCTATACTAAGTTCGAAAAATACCTAGTGAGGTGAGTATAAACTCATACATCACATCGCCCTTCACATCTGTTGGTGATCTCGTCAAAAGTTTGATACAAACTCTTACCATAATATTGGTCTTCAATCAGCGCCTTCAAAATTTTTAAATAAGTTCCATAGAACATTTCAAACGACGGTGTCTTGCACATCTATACTACTTCCAAAATCCCCGAGCACGCACTTGATCCAAAAGAAAACCCGTATATATTCTGGATCAAACACAATGCTCTAATAGTAGTTGTTAGGAATTTGGTACTCTAACAGTATGAAAATAAAGAAAAAACATGCAAACCACGATTATACTCAATAATCTATTAATGTAATGTTAAAATGTCTTTATGACTATCATTTTGGCTAAATAGGTGTACGTTACAAAACCCGAAAGACCTAAACCAACTACAGAGCGCTGAAGCAGAAGAATTTAAACAAAGCACAAAAACTATTGTACTCTCCGTCCCTAGCTAGGCTTGTGGCTAAGGAAAGTACCCACGCCATCGTAACACACACCCATTGTAAATTCAACAATTCTCGTGTTGGTCCCAAAGGGCAACAAGGGTATGAAAAATAGCTAGAGGGGGGGTGAATAGCTGTTTTAAAATTCTTTTCGTACCCTTGATAAACTCAACTGCAAATGCGCACTTTATCAAGTAAGCGTTATGATATGCGCCTAAGTGAGTGAGTGAAATGCACAACAGAATTTAGTAATGTAAATAGGCGCAAAGTATGATAAAGGGGGCGGACACACACTCTAAGTATTTTGGCTCAAAGTGGGTGAAATAAGAAACTAAGGCAAATGAGTTACGAACACAACACAATTCAGATCAATCAATCTACAATGAGTAAACAAGCAAATAGTGAGTGAAGATAATAACTTGAAAGTAAATGACAAGATAATAACACAAGCTATTTGGAGAGGTTCGATCAATGAAAGATCTACGTCTTCTACCAAGATGGTTAGTCTTGGATTTCTAATGGAGATCTTATATAATGAGTAAGTGTTACAAATTACAACTTTTGAGCTTCTACACTAACTCAAGATCTAATATTCTATGAATGAACAAATCCAAAACAATAACCGGTGTATCTCTAAAAGAAGGATCTAAGTGATCAAACTTAAAGAGGTGCGTGTGTGATTTTAGTATCAAGGCTCTTTAGATCTTTATGGATTAGAGCACAATGAAACTAAAGTGTTATAGCTTGAAGATCTGGGCTAAGGATGAAGGTATGAAGATGTTCTTGAGGAATTCTGGAAAAACGAAGGCAATCTTCAAATCTTCAACAAATGCTTTGAGAGAGAAATTCTTGAAATTCTTAGCATAACTCAGCAACTTCAAAATGTTGAAGTTATGGGGTATTTATAGTGAACTTCCAAAAACTAGCCGTTGGTGAGCCTTGTGGATAAGATGTGCTGTCCCTCGTTGATTGGAGCATGCATATATTATGGCCATTTTGACACTCAACATAAATGTGACCGTCGTGGACACGTGTCAACAGATTAGGCGCATATGCATTTTTTAAACACCGTTGGATCATTGGCGTAATTTGAATTCTCTTCAAGTCTTTGAATCTTCAATAAATCACTGAGTGTTGAATAAACACTTTGAGGCGCGTTGAGCCAAGAGGCGCATAGAGAATGCGCGCGCTAAGGCAAATGAGGCGCATGGCGCATATGATCAAAATGAGGCGCATAGCATTTCTTAGAAGAATGCTTATATGCGTGCGCTAGAAGGCGCATGGCGTATAGGCGCATGGCTCAACTCAAAATGTGATTTTCTTGAATCTTGATCTTCTTGCCCTATTTCTAAGCCTATTCTATAACAATGGACAACGTAAAAAAAATGAAGTATAAATACGTCTTACATGAGGGTCTAAAGTCCATGAAATAAAACATAGGTGATGGATCAATCAAATCTAATAAATCCTATTACATTAAAACTGAGATATATGTGGGCATACCTAACAATCTCCCCCTATTTGATTGATGCCATTACCTACTATATCAAGGACAAACATTATACTTGATAAAAACATGTTCAAAAAATTAACTTTTGATAAATCATATCTCAAGTTAATGCAGACACTAGTCCAAGATATAGATTTCTAATCTATTCCAATAAGGATAAAGCATTACATATGGAAAGATAGAAATAATAGTTCAACACATTCAAAATGATATATGAATTTTAGATTTGAAATGTGTTTAAACCAAGTTTAAACTCAATGCATGAAAGTATGAAACAATTCAATATGATGCATATGAATTTAAACAATATTCATTGTTCTACAAACAAGGAGTTTGAGTGAACAAGGTTTGATAATAAGTGATGCATTGTTCTCATTAAAACTTGGGGTGTAGGAGTTACAGATTACAAGTTTTGAATAGAACAAAAACAAAAGATGTGCTAAAACATGTAAGCACTAAATCACTAACAAAAAAAGTAGTTTCTATCACAAAAAGATCCTAAAAACTTACAATCAAAATAGAAACTAAGGGTTGGGAGGCGCGTCATCGTCCTTTAATCCTTCAACGATCTCTGAAACGGAGCACTGAATTTGCTTTGCAAGCTGATGACTACGGTTCACTAAACCATGAGTGTCCGTGACGCCGTCTCTGATATAGCGCAAATGACCAACATTGATGTTTTGATATTCATCAATGGTGCGTTGAGTAATGGCTTGCTGTTGAGCGACATTTTCTGCAACGTTCTGAAAGTTTGCGTCAATGGTAGCCTGCGCTGAAACAATGTCAGAGGAAGTCCTATCTGAGCGCCTGTCTGCACTGGAATGCGCGGCGTTGAAGTGAGTGACAACTAATTCCTTCAAAACTTCAATCTTTTAAAGCAGGGAATTAATGTCAACATGCGCGCTAGGAGCTGGAGCAGAGCTGGAAGAGGGCGCATGAGATCCAGGCGCATGTGAATCAGGCGCAATTGGAGCAGCGCTTGGTTCATCATTTGGTTCTGCGCCATAGACAGATAGTCCCAGGATTTGTAGCTCATCCTTAACTTCTTTGAGCTTATCAGCAACGCTCAATAACTTATGGCTATCTCCAGCCACCATTTCAAACAGCTTCCTTATATCACCCGCTATGTTCAACTCTACTTCCTTTATAGCGTTAATAAAATCTTGGCCATCGGTGAGTTGGATGCCAGCGCTAATTCTCTCATGAAGAGAAGCAAGAGTACCTTTGAATAGATCGTTCATCTGATCAATAGCATCATTCCACTGTTGAGGGGTCAGGAAGTGTTTGTCCTTGATGTTGGCATCTATGCGCTTCATCTCCCCCTTAATGGCAGCAATCTCGTCAGCCTGCTGAGTAAGCATTGAAGTATGAAGCTCTAATTGTGAGTGCATTTGAGTTTGGCCTTGCTGGAGTTGCTGTAGAAGAGAAATAACCACACTCATATCAGGAGTGGGAGGAGGAGGCGCAGGAGTAGAGGGGCGCATCGGAGGAGTAGGAGCGCGGGGAGGAGATGGAAGATACTCTGCACTTGAAGAAATTTCTTCAGGTTGAGGCGCAGGAGCCTTTGGGCGCACTGAAGATGGTTTGCGCCTTAAAGGTTCTGGCTCCCCCTGAGGTTGATCCTCAATATCTTCACCAAATAAATCTGCAGAGATTTTTTCTTTGAGTTGTTGTCGATCAGTTGGAGGCGCATGAACAGTTGGAGGCGCATCAGGAGCAGGCGCGCGTGAATCAGCGCTAGACCCTGCGCCTTTGCGCCTTTCAGATTTAGATAAATCAGCAGCCTGTTGCAATCTGTATTCTTCATCTCTTTTCTTCTGCGCTTCCAGTCTACTGGCTTCTTTAGCACGTTTCAGCTCTTTTTCTTCTTCAGTGTCAGTTCTGGGGCGCTTAGCAGGTCTGCTTGGTTCTTCAGCAATCCCTTTGCCTTTGCCTTTAACTGCGCCAGGAGCAGGTCTAGATTCTGCGTGTGGCGCTACTGTAGGTTCTTCTTCACCATCTGCGCCAGCTGCTTCTTCATCAGAATCAGTGGCTTCATCAACCAACTGAGCGCCTTTCACTCTTGGCGCGCGCTTGGCCATGCGCTTTCTGCGCCTTTTCATCACTAAACTGTCCTTACCAAAAATAGGGACATCAGTGGTTTGGTAGGCTGGGTTCTGAGCAAGGAAATTTGCAAGAGCAGGATAGGAGAGAAAGATCTTGGTTAGAATACGGCAGTGAGTCTTGAACTTCGTCTTTCCCTCAGCCTTGTTTTTATTGTACTTGTCAATCCGGTCCTGAAGATTTGTGAATAAGATATGAGGCCAGTTGAGGATGGTCTTTTCCATAATAGCAGCTGTATATTCCCACTGCTCCATAGTAAATCTGTTGACATTTCCAGTTTTGAAGATAATAGAAGTGCCAACCAGATGCGCAATATGCGCCAGTAAATCACCACCATCTCTAATTTCCATAGTTTTGATATTGTTTTGAAGAGTAGGGATCTTAAGAAGAGAGCGCGCCATAATATTTTGAGCATCGTCTGAATAAGAACTGATTTTTGCCAGCAACACTCAAAGGGCCAGTTGTGTTGAAGTTGACAATCTTTTTGATAGTGCAAGCAGACATAGTGATTTCAACATCTTGAACCACAGCACGTATTCGATAGCGCACCATCCCTTCTACATCAGTTGGAATTTCCACAAATTTAGCTGTGGAGAAAAATTCATCAACTAGGAGCGGTGAGTAGAAAGGTTGCTCCAGAGTGAATAAGGGAAGGAGGCCAGCAAGTCTGATATATTCCATAATATCTACACCCATGGGATCAGCAGCTAGCTCGTTTAAATTAAAGGTTTCACCAGGTCTGAAATTATTGAGATCCTGAAAAAGATAAAACATTGAAAGGAATTAGTGTGAATCAGGCGCATAGAATCATAAATAAGCAAAGTGAGGACTAGGCGCATACAAAATTTTAGGCGCATAAAATAATTAGGCGCATAGAGCATAGGCGCATAAGAGAGCACAATGAGTCAAGGCGCATGATTATAGTAGGCGCATGAAATTATGAGGCGCATAGAAATACTGGGAGCATATTTATGGTTCTATGAAATATACTAAGAAAAAAAAAATTTGAACATAAAAATTGACTAAGTATGAATTTGGGGCGCATAGTAAGTGTAGGCGCATAATGTTATTAGGCGCATAAAGGATTGAGGCGCATAATATCAATGTGCGCATAATCATACTAGGCGCATGAATTCATATATAGGCGCATTACTTATGTAGAAATTTAAACTTAGTATAAAAACTCACAAACACATGCAAACATACATATGCAAGTTTTCAGAATCAAAACGAGAAAATTTTGAAAAACAAGTTTTGAAAATTATGAAACCCAAGTCAAGCAAAAATAATGAAGAACACGAAGAACATCCCTTGAGTGCTCGAAGAACACCAAGAACACATAATTCGTGAAACTACACCAAATCAAGCATACAATATATCAAAATGACCGCACGAAGACAAGGATAACAAAAATGTAAAACAAAACAAGTAAAAATCAACAACGAATCCAGTAAATGGATTCAAAGAACCAAAAAACCGAAAAGTCAAAAATAGAAAATCTTCAGATTTGCGAAATATAATGACTTGATCGTTGAAAAGTTAAGCTATAAAGACTCGAAATCATAAAATGAACATAGCCTAACAAACGATTTTGAAAACGGATCACCGAAGCAAGATTAATCAAGAAAAATGGGCATTCGGGTTTTGAAAAAGTCGAAGAACACAGAGAATGAAAAAAAAAATCAGAAATTTAAAGAGTTTTAGAGTTTAAGAATCCATACCATTTCGTCTTGAATATATTTCGAAGCTTTCTTAGGACCCATAAAAGATATATATAAAGAAAAATAGAGAAGGAAATGATGAAATATATAAGGGTAGAGAAACGAGAGAGAGAGAGAGAGCAGAGAGAGACGGGAGAGAGACTGAGAGTTGGTAGGGGGGGAAAGGGAAATGATGAAGGAGTTGGTGAGAGAGAGAGAGGGTGAAGGGAAATATATATAGGTTATGATTAAAATTTTGCACTGATATGGAAATAATAGGGTTAAAATTTAAAAAGATGGGAAGTTGAAAGGATGTGCATTTATGAGGGGTTTTATGAAAGACGGCTCATCATGACAGGTGTACGGCGCATTTAATGGTGAGGTGATATTGGGAAGGATGAAAATTTATGAGGGATATTTGGATTTGAAGGGCATTAAATGCTGAATGACACAAAGTACGATTGATGTGACATCTTGGTTTTTGAAAAACTGCTCCAGTTTCCCTTTAAGTGTATGAGCAATTTTGACTAATTTTTTTTGCACAAACCCCAAAAACATCTATTTTGGTGTAAGTTTGGGGTGCAAGAAATATATCCCCAGAAAATAAAATTTTGAAAAACGCAAAACGAGGGAAAAAATTAATTGCACAAGTACCCTTGAACAATTAATGGAATGTCAAAAGACAAAAATTCCTATAATAAATGATGAGAATTTACGTACCTGGTACTTGTGAAAATTTAATACATTCAATCATTAAAATAATAAGTATGGTAGCATTGATTGAGCCGCAATAGTTAATGCGCGCATGAAGGGGCGCATTACTCATCAAGGCGGGCATAAATATATAGATAGCATTACGTAATAGGCGCGCAGAGATGTTTAAGAGCGCATAAGAGTTTGGCGCGCATTAGATTCTAGGCGCGCATTAGATGCTTAGGCGCGTATGAGATGATAGGCGCGCATGAGGTGCTAGGCGCGCAGGAAGTTTCCTTGAAACTTTGAAATGATTTAACATTTGAACCTAGTTTACTCATAACTCAACAAAACATAAAATCATTAGTATTGACAAAACTATATTGAATTTAGTTGGGTTCAAGCATACCCATTTCACCTCTCAAAAATATGAACCGTTTCGCGTCGAGTGCTTTCGTTAGTATGTCGGTGATTTGATAGTTGGTTCCCACGTGTTCCAAATGTATATTTCCTTTCTCCATGTGGTCTTTGAGGAAGTGATATTTGATGTCGATGTGCTTGGTCTTTGAGTGCATGACAAAGATTTTCAGAAACCGCAATTGTTGATGTATTGTCGCAGTAGATGGGACAATTTTCTTCGATGATATCATAGTCCACCAATTGCTGCTTCATCCAAAGTATTTGACAACAACAACTTCCCGCAGCGATATATTCGGCTTCGGTTGTTGAGACATATACAGAAGCTTGTTTCTTACTTGCCCATGACACAAGTCGATATCCGAGGAAATGACAAGTGCCACTAGTGCTTTTCCTATCAATGGTGCACGCTGCGTAATCCGCATCTAAATAACCTACAAGTTTTAAAGTTTGAATCTTTGGTGTACCAAAGTCCAAGGTTAACAGTACCGGAGAGATATCTTATAATACGTTTCACAGCAATTAAGTGTGCTTCTCTAGGGTCGGATTGATAACGAGCACAAACACAAACACTAAACATAATATCGGGCCTACTAGCAGTAAGATAAAGGAGTGAGCCAATCATACCTCGATAGAGCGTTTGATCAACACGTTTACCTTTTAGATCTTTGTCGAGTTTGTTGCCGGTAGCCATTGGAGTATCGTATGCTTTGGCGTTCTCAAGTCTAAACTTCTTAATTAAGTCCTTTGTGTATTTGGCTTGATTGATAAATATGCCTTCACTCATTTGCTTGATTTGAAGCCCGAGGAAGAATGTGAGTTCTCCCATCATGCTCATTTCAAACTTGCTCTTCATTAGTTTCTCAAAGCGCTTGCACAACAATTCATTAGTAGAACCAAATATAATATCATCAACATAAATTTGAACAAGTAATTTATGACCATTATGTTTGGCAATGAAAAGAGTTATATCGATTTTACTGCGAGTGAAGCCTTTTTTGATGAGAAACTTGGATAGAGTATCGTACCATGCTCTTGGTGCTTGTTTGAGTCCATACAAAGCTTTATGGAGTTTGTACACATGATTTGGAAATTGTGAATCTTCAAACCCAGGTGGTTGAGCAACATAGACTTGTTCTTGGAGTTCACCATTTAGAAACGCGCTCTTCACATCCATTTGATATAACTTGAAGTTCTTGTGAGCGGCGTAAGCTAGAAATAATCTGATAGCTTCAAGTCTTGCTACGGGCGCAAAAGTTTCATCGTAGTCAATTCCTTCTTCTTGCCTATAGCCTTGTGCAACCAATCTTGTTTTGTTTCTCGTGATGGTTCTATTCTCATCCATCTTGTTCCTGAACACCCATTTCGTACCAATCACTCCATGATCATTTGGTCTTGGAACTAGAGTCCAAACCTTACATCGTTCAAATTGATTGAGTTCTTCTTACATTGCAACAACCCAATTAGGATCTTGGAGCGCTTCATCAGCCTTCTTCAGTTCAATTTGAGAGATAAAAGCAGTGTAAGCATCAAAGTTTGTAGCTCTCCTTGTACGAACACCAACTTGTAGATCACCGATGATATTAGCAATTGGGTGACCTCTAACTTCACGAATTTCAGGAGGTAAGTTAGGTTGAGTCGTAGTAACTTGAAGGTCTTCAATTGGTACATCTTCACCAGATTCTAAATCATCAAAATTTGGGGGGTTGAATTAGTGTAGAGTTGAAACTTGGGTTTACACCAGATGCAGCAGTAGAAATAGGCGCGTGAGAGGAATCATGAGGCGCATCATTGGAATGAGGCGTAATAGAGGATTCACCAGGTGCACCATTAAATGAATTAAGTGCATTTGATGTAGATGGATTTCCTTGAGTTGATAAATTCTGATGTTGAGTAGGCGCAACATGAATAGGAGCACCTGTATCATTTAGCTCAACAGAATCATCAGCAACATTTAGAGCCAAATGTGGCTCAAGGAGAGAATGTTCATCAAATGTAACATGTACAGATTCAACTATCACTAATGTAGATCTATTAAAAACACGAAAAGCTTTAGAGTGTTTGGCATACCCAACAAAAATACCTTCGTCGGCTTTGGCATCGAATTTACCTCTATGTTCGTTTCCGTTGTAGAGGTTATAACATTTTCAACCAAAGATCTTGAAGAATGCAATGTTGGGAGTTCTACCACGCTAAAGTTCATACGGAGTCTTGTTGTGAAGTTTGTTGATGAGGGAACGATTTTGAGTAAAACATGCAGTGTTGATAGCTTCTTCCCAAAAGTACTTAGGTAATTTAGCTTCAGCTATCATCGTCTTTCCCGCTTCAATAAACATCCTATTCTTTCTTTTAACAACGGCATTTTGTTAAGGGACTCCGGCGGTTGAAAAGTTGTGATCTATCCCATGATCTTCACAATACCGAGCAACACCGTTGTTTTTGAATTCTGTTCCATTGTCGGATAGAACACTAACGATGTCATCTTCTTTTTAGGTTTGGAGCAGTCGAAATAAGGTAGTGAGAATATCATAACAATCATCTTTTGTAATCATCATCTCCACCCATGTATATCTTGAATAATCATCCACCACAACTAGAGTATACTTGTTTCTTCTAATACTTGCGGTGGTGACTGGTCCAAATAGATCAATGTGAAGCAGTTGAAAACATCTAGTAGTTGAAGGATTTGACTTGCTTAAAAATGACTGCTTCGGTTGTTTGCCAAGTTGACATGTGACGCACTTTTTGTCATAATGATCAGCAACCTTGGGAAGTCCTTTGACAAGATTATTCCTGCTGAGTTTAGATAGATACTTGAAGTTCAAGTGACTTAAGCGCTTGTGCCACAGCCAACTATTTTCGTTCACACTTTACTACAAAACAAAGATTAGTACTAGAGTTCATACTATGGAAATCAATAATATAAATATTTGTCTTACGATATCCCGTGAGTAAGATAGCTCCAGTTTTGCCATTCTTGATAAGACATTGCGTTGAAGTAAAATGGCATTCTAATCCTTTGTCGCAGAATTGAGATATGGATAATAAGTTGTGTTTGAGCCCTTCGACGAGTGAGAGTCTTTCAATGCACACTTTGTCTTTCTTGAGCTTTCCATATGCTACAACTTGACCTTTGTTATTATCACCAAATGTTACGGAGGGACCTCTTTCTTCATGGACATCTTCTATTAAGGATTCATCTCCAGTCATGTGTCTTGAACACCCACTATCGAGAATCCATTCATAATTTCTAGCTTTTGAAGATCCAGCCATGAAACAAAGAACCTGAAATATAGACATTTAAGCAGGTCCCCTTTATTCCTTTTTGGGTCCTAGGGTTAGCATCTTTTTACAACCCACTCTTGCTTGACCTTAGGATTTTTACATCCTTTGGCATTAGGAGTGAATCGCAAAAGGCATTCCACGGCCTTGTGTCCGGAACAATCACAAATGGAACAATGATAAACTCTTTACTTTTCTTGGGGATGACATTCTTCTTTGGGTCAGATGAACTAGCCTCAAAAAATATATTTCTTTTGAAATTTTGGAGCGCTTTTTCTTGGAGGGCGCATAGGGCTAGGAGGCGCACGGCGATGAGGCGCGTGGCTCTTAGGCGCATAATGAGCACTCGGAGAAGGAGCGCGCCTATTTTCAAGAATGATTTTGCTAGGAGATGGTTCATCTGTAGCTATATCTTTCCCATTAGCTTTCCTAAATTGCTTCGTTGGGTAGACATAATGGAATGTTTGTCTCTTGACTTTTTCCTGTCCTTTACCCATTGAATTAGAATGTTTTTCCTTGGGAATTTCAAAAGTTTGCTGGTTAGTAAATTCACTATTTCTTTTAGCACAGACATCACATTTAAAGTTGTCACTAGTTGATGAGAATCCCAAGCCACTTTTATCACCACTGACTTTTTGGGACTCAAATATATTCTCCATAGTGACACGAGAATTGGACCACTCATTTGTAATCTTTTTAAGATCAGTAATTTGAGCAACCAGTTCATCGTTTTTGAACTTTAAGAAGCGAGTTCTGTTCTGTTAGAAAAGTGTTTTTAACAGTAAGAGGAGTCATGCTCTTTATCTGCTCCTTAAGGAGGGTGAGTTCAGATTTAAGTAGAGATTCTCGGTCTAAGCTGGGAAATTTCATCACATGATAGTGCTAAAGCTTCCTTCATACTATCAAATCTAGTGATTACCTTTTCAGCCTTTTTGAATAATTTTTCTTGTTCAGCAATCACTCATCATCATTGATTTTGGAGATTGGAGCAGTTGGTTCAACTTGAGGTCTAATGTATGCTCCTTTTCTCAACTTGTTCCTTGTACTAAGATCACATCGTGAGAATAACAATCCACCATCGCTTTGAGCCGGAGTGAGAAATCCTTGTTCAACGAGCTCGCTGATGGTTGGTCCTTTCTTCTTTTTCACTTCTTGAAAACCTGCAGATTTCTTGATAGGTTTATTAAAGGCATTCATATCGGGAACATCCTTGGAGAAGTCATCATCAGATTCATAAGTATCAACTTCATCATCATTTGCCATCAAACAAACGAGTCCATCATCTGAATCTTCATCGCTCTCATCGGAGTCTGTTTCAATCCAAGTGTTTTGCTCATTTGCTGGTGCTTTCTTCTTTCGCAACCATTCCCTTGTGTCGAGTGAATTTGGGAGTGAACTTGGGAGTATAGCTGCTCTTCTTCTGCATATATTCAAATTTTGGAGTTGGGCAGCTTGAAGCAAAGTGTCCTGGTTTCCTGCAATTAAAACAAACACGGTCTTCTTTTCTTATTGAGTCACTGCTCCTTGTGAACTTTGGAGGAGCTCTGCTGGTAGATCCATGAAATTTGCTGGTTGAGCCGGGCTTGGTAAATTTTTTAAACTTCTGGAATCTCTTCACAAATAAAGCGAAGTCTTCATCGTCCATGTCCAATAGCTCAGAAGTAGAAATTTTTGGATCTGAACTTTTCTCATCTTGTACCGGCGCAGGAGCAGGCGCAGGTGTAGGCGCAGCTTCTCTGTGCGCCATCATAGCCATAGATTTTGACTTTCCTTCAGTTTCGCTGATTCGTTGGAGTTTGAGCTCATAAACCTTGAGATTTGCATAAAGATTTCTTAAAGTCCATACATCTAAAGTTCCAGCGTCTTCAAAGAGCGCTGGATTTATGTAGGTATCTTGATCCAAAGGCTTGGAGAAAATTGACATTCAAATCTTTGTTAGAAAACTTCATGCCAAGTGAAATACATAGATTAATGATTTCACAATAGCGTTCATAAGTTGGTCTTAAGGTTTCACCGGGGAGTTGGGAGAAATTATTGAATCTCTTTTGTGTTGGTAGTGGTGCCCTAGGCACGTTTAATAAACGTTGTAATTGTTATCATTTATTTCATATTAATAAAGAGATGTTTTGATTATTATTGTTGTTCATGTTTACTTATAATAATCTCCGTCCCTAGTACTTGTTAAGCACTAGTATAAAGGCTAAATGATCATGGGATGATCATGTTAGGTTTGATGGGTACTTGTTTGGAACAAGGTACTGGACATGACCCGCTTTATGAGATTTATGTCATGGTCTATGTCATACATATATCTCATATTAGTAATGTCATTTGAATCCTTAGACATGAAGTTATTATAGTCTTCCACTTGATGAACATTATGTTTGACATATTCAAACGCTACCTTTAACCGGGAAGTTATAAAGGGTATGATTGGCATAATCGGATTCACGTAGGGAAGAATAATAAGCTAAATGGATTTGTCCCTCCTCGGAGAGATGTCAAGCTTGGGCCTCTCGTAGGAATGATGTTGATGAAATGTTCGGCCGGACTCAAATGAATTGATTGGATCAATGTCATTTGGATATCAACATATTCGGAATCGAGAAAGTATTGAACAAAACAAGTTGACTCTTGACCATGACTTGTGTTCAATGATATCGTGGACAAAAGGATTATGACATATTCTAAAGGAATGCGAACTTGTATCTAGTTATACTATTTGGGTAGGTATGACGGTTTGCTAGAACCTAATCATATCTTATGGATCATGTTGAGCTCATTGCCAACTTAGTATAATCCTAGAGGGTCACACACAATAGAACGAATCTTTAAAAAGGACTACATTGGAATTTTGGAAATTCACTGGAATTTCTGAGAAGTGGGCGACCGCACATAATGGATTGGGCGGCCGCACACTTATCTCAGTTTTGTACCAGTTTTGTTTCAGAATGTTGTGCGACCGCACAGATGTTTTTTGGGCGGCCGCACAGTGATGTCGGGTGGCAGATTCCTAATTTGATTAGGAACGAATTTTGGACGGATTTTGACATAAGTTTCCTATTTAGAATAGGTCTACTTGTGTATAAAAGACCAAATTCGGCCAGCACTCAATACGATTGATTTTGTGAGTCTCAAAGAGTTTGAGAGATGGTTTATTTTGTTCCAAGACATTCTTGGTTGAGGAACAAAAATACACACAAATAAATTCCATATAGTTCTTTTGATTGTGAAAAAGTGTTTCACAATTTGGTCTAGCAACCAAGATCAAAGAAGCTCCTTTGATATTCGTTCGAAGTGTGGATACCGCTAGAGGGTGAAAATCATCATCTTCAAAGTTCGTGTTCAAGCTTTGTGATCGTGATCAAGTCTTCAAACTCACCACAAGACCAAGAGAATTGATAGCCATCAAGGGTTAGTTTATTCCTTTATTCTCATGTTGTATTTGATTTAATCATATGAAAGGATCTATGGGCTTTGGGTTTCAAAATTTTAAATGCAAAATTCCGCTGCGCATGTTGATCGAAACCCAACAGTGGTATCAGAGCCCCGTTTATGTTGATTATTTCAATACCTAGATCATGTTATGTGTATATAAATTGTTTATGTGCCTTGCATGATTTGAATATTGGAATATATGTTGTTTATGTGTTTTGTGATTTATGTGGTTTATTGTTTTGCAACTTTAATCGCACGATTCAATCGCAATAAATAAATTATGGTGGATTCAGAATTGTTGATTATTAATTTTTGATGGATCAAAGTTTTAATAATCGGGAAAAACGATTTTGAGACAAAAATTTTCGAACTTAAAATTCTGCACATTCTGATTGAACCGGGCGACCGCACGGAATATACTGGGGCGCACAGGTAATTTTGGGCGGCCGCACGCCGAGATCAGATTGTCTGATTTTGCTCAAAAATCAGAATTTGGAATTTTCGAAAAATTCAACAAAACCAGCAACAGAACCAATCCAGACTGCTGATCTGGAATGGGTTT
>JAOWBW010000971.1:427919-473608 GCA_026119855.1 Campanula takesimana | reverse complement strand
AGACTCTTTTATATTTGAAAGAAAAACGACTAATCCGGGTGGACTTTTACTAAAGAAGAAACAAAGATAGTCCAAGGTGGACTTTTGACTAAAAGACACTCTAGAACCTACGAAGACTGAATGACCCTTTTTATTTATTATTTAAAGGGGGTAGCCCCAGTTTGCTCTTTCTTGTTTTGGACTTTGCTCACTGCCCATGCATTCCTATCGCGGGTGATGGCTCCGCTATCAATGAGGCTTTGGATCTTCCTTTTTCAATTGGAGGCAACCTTTAGTGTCATGCCCAATGTACTGGTGGTATTTGTAGTATTTGGAGGGATCCAAGTCTGGTCTTACCCTGTTTGGTTCATAGTTGAGTAGAGGAGCCAACTTGCCGGCTCGAACCAAACCTTCGAAGAATTTGGCTAACGGCATACCTAGTCGTCGAATTCGCGCTCGTCCTTCCTTTCACGAACTGTCTTTGAGGGTGATTTAGGTTACCGGTACCCCTTGTGATGAGTAGTCATAGAAGGCATCCCGACGGGGAAAGTCTGTGGCGGCCCATACATTTGAGGAGCGTACGGGTGTTGAAATTGAGCAAGAGGGAGAACTCGGCTGAGGTAATCATAAACGCCACGAATGTCAGACAAATGGCGCCTCTCGATATTTCTTAGGGTTTTATGCATCTCCTTCTGAAAGTGTGTTGCTTGCTCGTTGAGAATGGCCTTAAAGTGGATTGCTTGTTCATCGAGGATGGCTTCGAAGAGTGGGACGCTTGCTTACTGAGAGCAGTACCGGTGTAGAGGATTGTCTCGGGATCTTGGGTAGCAGCTTCAGTTGCAACTCGATGTTCCTTGCAGCCGACATGATGAAGGATTCTTTAATTGTTGTAGATGAATTAGGTCGTTGAATTTAAATTAGATTCATCTTTAATGATAAGGCATCGTTATACAATCGCTTTTGGAAAGAGTCGGTCTCCACGTTTTGAAATGCATTTTTGACAAAAATTTGAAAGTTTGACCGGGCCGAAGTTGCCTACGTTCCCCTTACCATGAGGGAGAGGTCCCACACAATAGGAGGCTCAGGTCGCCGTAGTTCGAGTCAAGTTAGACTTTTAAAAAGAGGTGAGAGATGACCATAGGGGTAAAAAGAGGGAGATGACTCGGTCCTTGGTCAGCACATGGTTGAGGAAGACCTATAGGAGTTGGTTTTGATTGAGTCTGTATGGTTTGACCTAAGGTTTGACCTAAATTTGACCTAAGGTTTGACCTAAGGTTTGAGACAAGAAGTGGTTCAAGCTAGAATGCGACAAATAATGGTGGGTTGACCTAGATGGGTGTAGGATAGGTTCGACCTAATTGAGAAAAGTTGGATTGACCTATATGGTGAATGGGTCAAGATAGCGGGTTGTAACGGGTTGCCTATGGGATGATCTAAATGGGATAGGCATGGTTTGACCTAAGCGGGTCAAAGGTTGACCTATTCGGGTTGGTGGACTAAGGAAGGTTGGAGATTGACCTAGATGGATCCAAGATAGGTAAGTCGACCTAAGCGGGTCACGGGTTGACCTTGACGGGTCAAAGGTGAAGGGGTAGTTTTAACCTAAGACGGACAAGTTGGACCTAAACGGGTTGACCTAGGTTGGTCTGGACGACGGTGGTTCAAATAATGACCTAGGTGGGTCAAGATGACGGTTCGACCTAAGTGGGTTAAGACCAAAGGTAATTGGGTTCACCTATGGAATCAAAGATTGACCTAAGAGGTCGAAAACGGATAAGGTTGACCTAGGAGTCCAAGTTTGACCTAAGAGGTCAAGGGTTGACCTAAGAGATCGGAGGTGATAAGGTTGACCTAGGAGGTCAAGGGTTGACCTAAGGGGTCGGAGGTGATAAGGTTGACCTAGGAGGTCAAGGGTTGACCTAAGGGATCGGAGGTGATAAGGTTGACCTAGGTGGTCAAGGGTTGACCTAAGAGGTCGGAGGTTGATAAAGTTGACCTAGGGGGTCAAAGGTGATAAGGTTGACCTAGGAGGTCAAGGGTTGACCTAAGAGGTCGGAGGCAGATAAAGTTGGCCTAGGCGGTCAAGGGTAGACCTAAGAGGTGAAAGGCGGATAAGGTTGACCTAAGGGGTCAAAGGTTGACCTAGGAGGTCGAAGGTAGATAAGGTTGACCTAGGAGGTCAAAGGTTGGGAAGGTTGACCTAGGCGGTCAAAGGTTGACCTAGGAGGTCAAAGATAGATAAAGTTGTCCTAAGAGGCCAAAGGATGGTGGATTTTGACCAAAGCGGGTCGAGATGAAGGGTAGACCCAAATGGATAGCAATGATGGGTAGGTAACCTAGATAGGCCAAGATGAGGAATTTGATAGATGGCCCAAGCGGTGAGCGATGGACCTTAGAGGTCGCCTAGATGCAATGCACATTTTATTTAACGAAAAGTTTTGCATTTATTTACATCCTAAATGGTTGGTCCAAAGAGTGTCCTAATCTCTATGTGTGGGTTGACACGGGTAGGATAAAGGTTCCTACCGCTCGTGGAACGTACACGGTGAGTGGAGTAGACGAGTGACTCGAAAAGAGTGCGACAGTAGCGCACGAATTCCTGCACATCGAATACTCCGGGTAATGGGGACCTGTGCAGTGCTGACACGGACTAGTGGTAGTGTGTGGCAAGAAACTAATTCTTTTTAGGGAGAAAAGAGAGAAGTTTTTGAATGCTTGAATGATGCAATGCAATGCAAGAGAGAGAGAGAAGAGGGAGAGGATAAGAATGTACAAGGGAGCATAGTAAAGTCTCGTTTGACCTTAGTACTATAGGGAAAGTACAAAAAATACATGTATTGAAAAAAATACAAGGTACACATATTAGCATGGCAAAAATACAAGGTGCATGTGCAAACATGGCAAAGTGTGAGGTGCATGTGTAAACATGGCAAAGTGTGAGGTGCATGTGCAAACATGGAAAAGTGTGAGGTGCATGTGCAAACATGGCAAAGTGTGAGGTACATGTGCAAACATGGAAAAGTGTGAGGTGTATGTGTAAACATGGCAAAGTGTGAGGTGCATGTGCAAACATGGCAAACATCATGATGTAAACAAAAGTTAGACCCACTAAGTTTGAAAAAGTTTCAAAGCAGTCCCCAGCAGAGTCGCCACTGTGAATACGTGTGTTTTGAATTGGGATATTCATAGCAACATTAAAATTATAAGAGTCGCCACGCCGTTTTAATTAAAGCCAAAACATTGAGAAAAGCATGTTAATGGATTCGGGGGTCAAATTACAACAAGAGAAGAATATTCACGTTATCACTCCTATTGCCCGAATTGATCGGTCTTTCTATCATGATGCGGTGTATGTAGTATGTTAGTGATTGAGACCGGATCCGAAGATTGCCTACGTTCCTCTCAATGTGAGAAGCTCAGGTCAGCGTAGTTCGAGAAGAATTTTGAATAGGCAGAAGAATCGGGATCATGCATAATGAGGGGGGAATTACCTAAAGATTAGGTTTAGAAGTAGTTCCTAGATCATCCTTGGGTTGATGAACCCTAGATCATCATTGGCTATGAAATAACATGTTAACATAAAGATCGTAACCCTAAATATAGCATAAATAAGGTTTTAACCTAAGAATATGATGAACATGCGAAGAACATATTATGAACATATGAATGTCATGAAGAAAATATGAATAAAGATGTTAGGAACATGAATATTATGAAGAACACATGAATAAACATATTAAGAATATGAATATTATGGATCTAAATTAATAATATGGCAAGAACATGAAGAAAAAGTTAGAAAACTTACCTTTGTTGGCAAGAAATAACCTTGGATCTTCTTGGGATTCTTGAGAGTGTTTTTGGAGGCTTGAATGACTTGATTTGGGAGCAAAATCGTCACTTGTGAGCTCTAAAATCCCCCCCCCCCTTAAACCAATAGGCTTAGATTGGTTTATATAGTAAACAAATGGGGAGATCCAACAGTTGAGATCTGAAGGAGCGAGGTTGGCCGCGTAGCCAAGATGGCTAGGTACGAAAGTGGCCGCGTGGCCCAAGATGGCTAGGTACGAAAGTGGCCGCGCGTGGCCATCTATTCGTGCTGACGTGAAATTCAAGCTAGGGTTTTACTGTTCATACAAGGCAACCCTAAATGTCCATATTTAATGTTTTCTAGAACATTGAGCTATTTTTGGGAATCCGGGACAAGTCTTTGTAAGGTTTTTTAATTACTATAAAGTCCTCGTAATTTGGGAAAACCCTAATAAACTCATTTTCAGGATCGGGTACTAACAATATGCCCTTTTGTGAATTCCGTGTCCAAGAGAACATTGTACTCCCTCCGTCCCACGATATATGTCCACCCTTCCATTTAAACGGAGATTAAGAAATGGTTGAAGTGATGTAAGTGTTGTGAATATGAAAAGTAAAGTAGGAGAGAATATGTGGTGTAGGGAATAGTAAGTTGATTGGTGTTGTGAGTATAAAAGTAAAGTAGGCGAGAGAATGAGTGGGAGGATAGTAAAGATTCTTATCTATTTTAGGAAGTGAACATATACTTTGGGACAGACTAAAAAGGAAAAGTGGACATATACTATAAGACAGAGGGAGCACAACATTTTATACCAAGCTCTTGGAGCTTGTTTCAAGCCATATAAGGCTTTATCAAGCTTGTAAACATGATCTGCGAATTTTGGCGATTCAAAATCAAGGGGCTGAGCAACAAATATTTTTTCGTGAAGTATTCCATTGAGAAAGAAACTATTGACATCCATTTGGAAGACTGTAATGGTTTTAAATAAGGCATAAGCAAGGAAAATTCTTATTCCTTCAAGTCTATAACCTGGTGCAAATGTTTCATCATGATTAATGCCTTCTTCATGTCGATAGCCTTGAGATATAAGTCTTGATTTATTTCTCACAACTACTCCATCTTCGTACATTGTAATTCTAAAGACCCATCTTATACTAATGACAGTTTGATTCTCAGTCCTTGGATGATGTTTCCAAATTTTTTCTTTCAAACCGTTCCAATTCTTCTCAGTTCTCCTAAAGCTTCAATCGATACATCATCAAGAAGAGCGTCATTTATCTTCTTTGGTTCTTTTTGTGATATGAACGCACTGGATAACACTTCTTCTTCTATATTGGCTCTTGTGCAAACTCTTTTAAACACATCTCCAATAACTAGGTTTTCACGGTGATTGTTTCTAAACTGTGATAAAGAAGGAATAAACGAGGGATTGATGTTGGAATGTTTTGGCTAGAGGATTCTTCACTGGATGAAGTAGGCAAAAGATCATTTGTTGTGGTCTGACATTGAGTTGTAACAATGAGTGTTTGGCTTTCAATAAGTTGAGATATGATTCCTTCATTTAGTTGAGATTACCAAATAGTGGAAAGGTTTCAGAAGGTATTTTTTTGAGGGTTATATGGAAGATAGTCAATGTTGTCACTTTTGGCCTTTAATGAAATAACGGGAGAGGGTTCAGGTAAAGAGTCATGATTTCCAAGTGATTCATCAAACTTATTAGATTGATGCATATAGAGCTTGGAGACTCATAAAAAGGCACATTAATAGATTCCTCAACAACCATTCTTTTATTATTGTTAACTCTATAAGCTTTGGTAGTTACAGAGTAGCTAAGAAATATCCTTTCATAATTTTTTGATTCAAACTTGTCCAAGTTGTTTTTCCTATTACTGTGAATGGACATTTACTTCCAAATGCATGAAAGTATGATATTGTTGAGGTTTTTCCATTACCTAGTTCATATGGAGCCTTCATTGGGTACTTGTTGATCAATGTCATGTTTTGAACATAGATTGCGGTAGTAACAGCTTCTGCCCAAAATATCTAAGAAATTATTTTCAAATAATTATTTTGTTGTTGCTTCATAAATGGTTCTATTTCTTCTTTCAACAACTCCATTTTGTTGAGGAGTTCTAGGAGCAGAAAAATTGTGACTTGTGCCTTGGTGAATGCATTATTCTTCAACACCACTATTTTCAAATTCAGTATCATAATCAGATCTGATTTTGATCACTTTGTTGTCTTTCAGGTTTTGAATTTGATTGAACAATTTAATAAGATAGCCAAGAGTTTTATTATTTGATTCAACGAGAAGAATCCAAGTATATCTTGTGAAATCATCAACAGTGACAAATGAGTATCTCTTTCCACCAATACTTCTTGTTCTTATTAGACCAAATAAATCCATATGAAAAAAAGGCCTTTTTGTATCCACTCTAGTTTTCATTTTAAAAGATGTCTTCTTTTGTTTGCAACATTGACAAGCACTCCATTATTTATCATTTTTTAAGGATATTTATGGAACACATTTTACTAAATTTGATGAAGCAAGTTTGGTTATGCTTAAGATTCAAGTGTTCCATTTTTTTATGCCATATCCATGCCATGTCAAACTGATTGAATGTTAAGAGATAGACATTGGAGTTTTGAGTGATTTCCAAAGATATACTATATAGATTGCCTTTTCTAAATCTAGTAAGAATGATTTGGCCGTTTGGACTTTTGATAGTGCAAAGATGATTAATGCATATGACATGAAATTCCTCGTCACATATTTGACTAATACTAATTAGATTGTGTTTGGGTCCTTCCGAATAGGACACATTTGATAGAAGGGCAAATTTCAATTTGGTAACCTGCGTTTGTATCACTATTGAAATTTGGTTCCCGTGTTTGTATTTCTTGCAATCCAGTTCCTGTGTTTGTCATTTTGTTGCAAATTTTGATATAAAAGCTGGCAAAACTGTTAGTTTTTCAACAGAAAAACAGTCATGTGCATATATAAACATTTAAGGGTATAATTGTCATTTCTCATGTGTATATATTAATGACTAGGAGGGTTGAAAGGAATCACTCTTTTTGGAAGGTGAAAGCGAGAGATTTAGCATTTATTGTGTGGGAGTTAATTCCACCATTAATGGAGGAATGGTGAGGTTGTTGCCATTTAATGAAAACGGTGACGACGAACCCGCCTTTATTTACACATAACACACACGTGCCATGCATCCCTGCACTTGCAATAACAATTATACCCTTTATAAAGTCATGTGATATGTACATGACTGTTTCCGTAAAAAAAACTAACATTTCGTTAGTTTATATATCAATTTGCAATCGGGTTGCAACATTTACAAACACGAGAACCAAATTGCAAAAGTGATACAAACACATGTTACTAAATTACAATTAGCCCTTGATAGAATGATGCTTTTGGTAACCAAATCTCCTAAACCTTTTATCTTGGCTTGAGAGTTGTCTCCAAATGTGGGAATGAAATTTGAATTCATTCTTTTTGAAGGTCATATGTGTGCTACATCCAGCATCCAAATACCATATTACTTTATTGCATTTCTATAAAATATAAATAAAGATAAAAAATTGTCTCATTTGAATGTGGGTCCAGAAGGTTAAACAGCCTTACAAACCCCGACCTTAACAATTTTCTTAAAAGGTGTGGTTTTTTTGGTGTAAAGTTTTTTCTTTTAAAGAAATTGGGGTAAGATAGAATTTGATGCATGAAAGGAGTGATCATGAAGTTTTAATAGTTTTGGTATATGCTTTAGAAGAGTTTGATTGACTTTTTGATGACATAGAATGTCTTCTATATTTTTCTTTGGGTGAGGTTGATTGTCTTCTATAATACCTTTGTAATGAGGTCGACTGTCTTCTATTTTACCAACTATTTTGAGATTTTTTTTCGATAATGAGGAGTCCTACAATTCTGATTTGATCTTGGTTGCTGGTGACTACTAAAGGGTTGATTTTGTGTGATAGCTTCTTTTAGTTTGCATTGAACCTTGTATACATCTTGTTTGGTTTGAACAAGATATATATGCTTCCTAATGGTTGTGTCACCAATTTTTGGCTTACACATAAAAATTGACTTGGGTCATGTAGAGCTTGAATCATCGTGAGCCAAACTTTGGGCTCGTACGTGTAAAGGCCAGTGAGAAGACTTATAAAAAGGGATTTTATAAGTCTTTAGAGCCTTGTATCCATTTTTTAATGGTCTTGAAAGCTAAGGGTAGTGAGAATTCTTCTTTGACAATTGAATTGTTTAAATGAGTCAACTTAACCATTGACTGGATACTGAGTTGGGGAAAAGTTGTCTTTGGTAGAGGTCGACAATATCTTTGATGAGGTCCACTATCTTGATTGTTTAGAAGAGGCTAACCATAGTTGACCTTCGTACTTGTGTTTTCTTCAATGTGTGGATGATCTTTTAAGAGCTGAATTTTGTCTCTGTCTTTGATTATATTGATTTGATATATGATTATGTTAATTCTTCGTCAAAACCTTTTGTTTCAAAATTTAAGTTCTATCAAATTCGTTTTCAAGTGAACTTTGAGTATTCCTTTTCGATCCTAAAACAATTAACTTCCTATGTGTCTTGGCATCGGATTGGGGTATTCACAGATGTGAACATCGAAGTATTTTAATTTTTGAACTCTTATAAGAGCATGTGCCCTAACGAGCTTATAATGTTTAGATTTTTACGTCGTATTTTCTTGATTAGATTTATTTCCGATCATAGTTTTTAAACGTGTAAGTAATATGTTTTAAGATTTATGGATTCGGTTTTGTCATTTAATATCAAGCATAATTCAATTCGCGGCTATGAGTTTGTACCAGTTTTGCGATTTTGTTCTCAAGATTGTAAAGTTTACAACCCGACTCCTATGTTAATATTTTGTTGCAAATTGGTATAAAAACTAAGGAAGTGTTAGTTTTTGACAGAATAAGAGTCATGTGCCATTCACATGAATTTTAGGGGTGTATTTGTCATTTTCTTAAGGTATATAGAATGTTGGTTCTAGGCGGGCTCCCGCACTTTGTAAAGTTATTATGGTGTTTGCTATTAAACGCTCACTTCTTTTAAAATTTACAACTACCCCCTTCCCCCTCCCTTGACACCACCATCTTTACATTGGCTTGACATGAAGGTCAGTAACTGCGCCTAACATATTTTTGGGCATGAGAGATATTGTAATAAATCTCTGCCATTTGTGAAAATTAAAATTAGTGAGAAGTTCTGTGACAAACATCATACCAGGGTGATCACTAGGATGTAAATAAAGAGGATGAGAAGGATTCAACCGGATAGATATATATCTGTAAGGTCATAGATATCACCATTTTCTAGATCATTGTTATTGGTTTGACTGTCATCATTTTCAGAAGAGGCCATTGGAGAAAAGGAGTTGTACAAAAACTTTTAGTTGCGAGTGATAAAACATAAAATTTCAGCATTGTCCAAAACCAAGGAATGGTCAGTACATGGCCCAAGAATCGTAACAGCCACATCATAATTCATGTATCTTGTTTGCTGAATGTATTCTTATCTATTGTATTAAATTAGTCTAATTCTTATCCATTGTACTCCCTCCATCACAGACTAAGGTTCTTACTTTCCTTTTTGGTTTGTCCCAGACTAAGGTTCTTTGTTGCTTTATTACCAAAAATGGACAATGAGACCCACTTGTCATTCTCACAACAAAAACTCCTACCCACTTTATCTCTCCTACTTACTTTTTCATACTCACAACATTTACTTTTTCTTAATTTTCGTGTAAAGTCAAACTAAGAACCTTAGTCCGGGACGGAGGGAGTATTAATGTATAGTCAAAGGATAAATGTATATATAAGGAGGCTTCCCTTGTTGCATGGAGGTCAAGGGGAGATTTAACATATTTTACTATCTTCTTCTTCTTCTTCTTCTTCTTCTTCTCTTCCAGTGTCTTTTATTTCCATTTCCTTTTCAGTCTCGTGTCTTCTCTTTTTCTTTCAGTCCTTGATATATTTAATCTTACCTATATTGTAACCCAAAAGAACCTCCATCTGAACTCATTGAAGATGGTTCCAAAAACCCTCTTCATGAATTATTTCCTCATGCTTCTCGCCTGGTACTTGTATGGATTAAAGCTACCGTTACGGCTGATATCCAACCCCATGTTAACTTGTGTCACCGCCTTTGAAGCTTGGGAAATTCTGGCCAAACGATTTGGTGTTGCTTACCAGATTCATATACAGAAATTAAAGAGCGAACTCCATGATCTCAAACTCAAGTCTGACATGTCAATTGATACGTATCTTCTTCGAGCAAAAACATTAGCTTCTCAATTAGCAAAAGCGGGAGAGGCTCTATCAGACACAGAGCTTCATCATTCCATTCTTGGAGGGCTCTGTCCGTCGTATAAAGAGTTTATCACGGTCCAAAATTCCAAGCCCGTTACATTGTTCGATGACCTTGGTGATCTTCTTCTTCAAGAAGAGGACCTTCAAAAGAAATTCTCATCCATGAACTTGCATTCCACCACCGCTCTCACAGCTTTAAAAACATCAACTGAACCTCTCCAGCCTGCTCAAATTTTACATGCTCATCAATATCGACCCAATCAGTTTCTTAAAAATAGAGGTGTGGACAATTATCGGGGTAGTTTTAGACGTGGCAGAGGTCACAATGGAGGGCGTAACAATGATAGAGGACGTGGTAACAGAGGACGTTCGGTTCGGTTCGTGGCAGGGGCAATGGTGTTTATCATGAGTTCCAACCCTATGCAAATTTTCCCAGAAGCCCATACGTACCACCAAATCCCTTCCTTAGACCCAAACTCAATTTGCCAACTATGCAACAAAATTGGCCACAAAACTTCCCAATGTTCGAACCGAGTTAATTTTGCCTATTTCGCTCATTACAGCCAAACTCCACCAACACCCACACCTAGCAATGGACCCAACCCGACCTACCCACCCATTTATACCACACCTCTACCACATCACCAGGTCCAGCCTCATCCAAATTCCACATCACCCATGGCTCCCGTCTCTTTCGTCTTGGACTCTGGCGCAACCGATCATATAACTCCAACTTCCGAAGTCTTCACTACTCACTCACCGTATTCAGGTACGGATTCCATGACTATTGCAAATGGTTCCTCTTTACCAATATCTTCTATAGGCAACTCTCAATTTCTTAGTGGTGATCGGTCTTTTGTGTTAAATAATGTTCTTTGTGTTCCGAATATGCATAAATCTCTTCTTTATGTCCGTCGTTTTTCTGCTGACAATAATTGTTATTTTGAAATTGATGATTGTGGTTTTCGTGTAAAGGACAACCAAACGAAGACAATTCTTTCTGGCAATAGTTCGGGTGGACTATATTATCTTTCTTTTCAGCCGAATCCTCCTTAAATCCCCTCGCTCTCATTGGTGAACGTACATCCTCTCAAAAATGGCACGCTCGACTAGGCCATCCTTCCCTAAGAGTTTTTGAGTCATTAGTAAATAAATATCGGATACCTGTAACTGGATCCATTAAAGATAATAATTTTTGTCATATTTGTCCTATGGGCAAATCATGTAATTTGCCCTTTCTTTCTCGTAATTTTAATTCTACAAAGCCGTTAGGAATGCTCCATTTAGATGTCTGGGGTCCGTCTCCTATTGTTTCAAACTCTGGTTTTCGATATTATTTATCTATAGTCGATGATTTCTCTCGGTTTGTTTGGTTGTATCCTTTAATAAACAAGTCAGAGGTTTGTTCAGTGTTTCAAGTTTTCAAAACACAAGTTGAAAATCAATTGTCGAGTAAGATATTTGCTGTCCACACAATCAAAAGTGTTCAAACAGATGGAGGGGGAGAGTTTATGAACAATCAATTTTCAAGTTTCTTGAAGCAACACGGCATTCGCCATCAAGTGACTTGTCCTCACACACCTCAACAAAATGGTGTTGTTGAGCGAAAACATCGTCATATCGTGGAAATGGGACTTTGTCTTCTAGCTCAATCATCGGTTCCTTTGAAATATTGGCAAGAAGCCTTTTCCACCGATGTGTTTTTAATAAACCGTCTTCCGATGCGTCAATTAAATTATATCTCTCCTTATGAAAAATTGCTAAGACGCATTCCGGACTATCGGTTTTTAAAAACATTTGGGTGCACATGTTTTCCTCATCTTGTTCCTTACAACAAGTACAAGCTAATGCCTAAATCTGTCCCGTGTGTCTTCTTGGGATATGATTCAATGCGTAAAGGTTATCGATGTTTGGATCCCAAAACAGATAGAGTTTATATTTCTCGTCATGTGCTCTTTGATGAAAATCACTTTCTCTTTGATGCAAAATATAAATATGTGGTTGCTAAACCTGGCACAAGTCAGCTTGATATTTCTCAATGGACAGATCCATCGGGTACCAGCTCTATGTCTGATTCTATGCGACCAGTGCTTCTAAAATCTACATCCCACTTGCATACTGGTTCTTTACCAGCAACACCATTGCAGCAAACTCCATTACAGCAATTGCAGCAAACTTCATTGCAGCACTCTCCGTTACAGCAAGCTCCATTGCAGCAAACACCAGTGTAGCAAGAAAGCACACCATCATCTCTTAAAAATGCTTCTGCTCCAAATCAGTCTGGCCGACCAAGATTCTCACATACACCTATTCGTTTTGGGCAGGACACTTCTTCCTCCACCAACGAGCAGTCGACACAATCACCTGCCTCCACAATATCCTCAACATCATCTCCACCGTTGAAATACCAGACCATATCTGACCTTATAGCAGATCCAGCATCTCGGTATCCTCTGTCTCATGCCTTAGTAGCTGCCACCAAGTTGTCTCCTGAGTTTGAGCCACGATCATTCAAGCAAGCTGCCTCTCTTTGTCACTGGCAGGATGCAATGCGTGATGAACTGGACGCCATGAAGAAAAACAACACTTGGACATTAGTCCCTCGTTCTGCCTCCATGAACGTCATTGGTAGTAAATGGGTATATAAGGTCAAGCGTAGATCATATGGTTCGATTGAGCGCTATAAAGCGCGATTAGTAGCACAAGGTTTTTCTCAACAAGAAGGGGTTGACTATGAGGACACCTTCAGTCCAGTCGTTAAACCCCCAACGATTCGAACAATTCTTTCTCTTGCCCAGTCTCGAAGTTGGACTATTCAACAATTGGATGTCCGAAATGCATATTTAAATGGTTTTCTCCAAGAAAAAGTCTACATGGTTCAACCAACCGGGTTTGTTGATCCTGCTTATCCGAATCATGTTTGCAAGCTCCAACGAGCAATTTATGGACTTAAACAATCACCACGGGCATGGTTTCAGCGATTGCATGAATTCTTGTTAACATTGGGGTTCTTCAATAGTGAAATTGTCAAAATGGCCTAGAAAACAGAAAGTGATATCCTAAGTGATAACAGCACTTACGATAGCACTTCTGGGAAAACACACTTACGAAAAACAATTTGAAAATCAGAAATGCAGCGAAATTTTAAAGGAAAAACAAATTGTTTTTCTCAAGTTATATAAATATATAACTTGAGTGAGGCACGAAGGCAAGATATCGATCCACTATATGATAATTCTTTTGAGTACAAGATCGAAAGTTCCTATAACTATTACAATTGAGTTCTATGGAACGAAAGGAAATCAAACACGAAATTCTATCCTAGCCAAGACACTTTCTTCAACCTAAGTTTTCGAAAGTGGAAAGAGTTATGGGAGGAAGAATCTTCAAGAACCAAGGAGTGTTTGATCTCAAATGCAAGAAACTGTGTTGTTGGTTTGGTTGATCTTCTTTGTCTTCACCCTTGCATTTATATAGTATGGAGAGTCTTGGAGAACACTCCCCATGTGTGAGAGAGCTCGGCTGAAGTGGGTGTGAGAGAGGGGTGAGTGGTTCCTCAATTTGTGTTCAACTTCCACAAAAATAGCAACCATTTTCTTGAGCTCCAAGTCCAAGCTTTCCCTCCTTGTACTCTAGCGCATAAAGGATCTTGTACTCTCTTTAAAACAGCCACAAAGCCTTGACTAAGTCTTCACCACGTTTTTCTTCTTTTTCCCCATGTGTTTCTCATTTAGAAAGTTATTCATAAAACCCCTTTTATGAATAACTCACTTTTTTCAATTTATTCCTCAAATAAGCACCTTAAAAATGGACCAACCAACAACCATATTGCAAGATATAATAGATGAT
Source organism: Campanula takesimana (assembly GCA_026119855.1). NCBI lineage: Eukaryota > Viridiplantae > Streptophyta > Magnoliopsida > Asterales > Campanulaceae > Campanula > Campanula takesimana. The sequence continues at coordinate 459,615 of JAOWBW010000971.1, read as the reverse complement.
TAAAATAATAATGTTAGATAAAAAGAAATGTGCAACTATCACAATAATACGTTTGGAAAGCATCTGGGAAGTGATGGCAACACTTATGATAGCATCAGTGTCTGCACTTACAAATAGTAAGTCTGATACCTCACTTTTTATTAGACATTCTCCTGAGGCGACAATAGCTATTCTTATTTATGTTGATGACATAATTGTGACGGGTTCTTCTGCCTCTGTTGTCTCTACTGTCATTAATTAAATTTGCAGCACCTTTGATATCCGACGCCTCGGTCCTTTGAGTTATTTTCTCGGGATAGAGGCATCTCGATCTTCGTCTGTACTCACTCTAAGTCAATCTCGATATGCAGCGGATTTGCATCAAAATTTTAATATGGAAGGTTGTAAGCCAGCCCCTACCCCTCTTGTTCCCGGGTGTCATTTATCTGCTAACGAAGGTGATCCTTTAACTGATGTTACCACATATCGCAGAATGGTTGGAGCTCTACAATATTTGACTCTCACACGGCCAGATATAGCATTTACCGTTAATCAAGTATGTCAGTTTATTCATTCCCCTTGTACATCACATTTGCAAGTTGTCAAACAAATATTTCGTTTTGTTAAAGGTACCATTTCTGTGGGTTTATCCTTGCATTCATCTCCCGACACTACCTTGCGGGCTTTCTCGGATGCGGATTGGGCTGGTTGTCCGGATGATCGTCGCTCCATAACAGGTGCTTGTGTTTTTATTGGTCAAAATCTAGTTGCCTGGACCGCTAAAAAGCAGCCAACGGTTTCCCGTTCGAGCAGTGAGGCCGAATATCACGCCTTACCTACAATTGCAGGTGAACTTCGGTGGTTCTCGTACTTATATCGTGAATTAGGCATTCATTTACAACCGCCCATATTGTTCTGCGATAACATCTCCCCTTTACATATGTCTCGGAATCCTGTTTTTCACGCTCGAACACGGCATATCGAAATTGATTACCATTTTGTCTGTGAGCTTCAACATTGTGGCTTCCTTCGTCTAGGCTATGTTTCCACTCAAGATCAACTAGCCGACTTGTTTACAAAATCGTTAGCTCGGCCCAGATTTCAATTGCTTTCTAACAAGCTGCAGCTACGCTCCGTTCCGCTTGGCTTGAGGGGGGGGTGATAAAAACATAAACTTTCAGCATTGTCCAAAACTAAGGAATGGTCAGTACATGGCCCAAGAATCGTAACAGCCACATCATAATTCATGTATCTTGTTTCCTGAATGTATTCTTATCTATTGTATTAAATTAGTCTAATTCTTATCCATTGTATTAATGTATAGTCAAAGGATAAATGTATATATAAGGAGACTTCCCTTATTGCATGGAGGTCAAGGGGAGATTTAACATATTTTATGTCACGACCCGAAACCGTGGCACTTTGTTATTATTCATTTAATCATTTTCATGATTTATTTGAGTTAGTTTTGCTATGTTGGAACCTTAAGGTTCGTAGTGTAAATAAGAGTTCGGGGGTCTTTTGGCTATATTTGAAACTTTGGGGATTCTTGGAATAGGATAACTTGGAGTGACCTATTGGTAATTTTTGGTTGATTGGATATTATACCCTCCCTCTTCCCCAGTCAAACCAAACACAATTTCTTCCCCCCCTCTCTCTCGTGTTCTCTCTCTCCCACCATTATTGAAGGTACAATTCTCCCTCTCCTTCTCTCTTCATTTGAGTCATCTTCCTCCCATTATTTCTCATTTCTCATAACATGATAAATGTTTAGATCGTCGATAGGATCGTAGGGATCAAAGAAATTTCGAGTTCCGTCACCGCTGATAAAATCCGGGTAAGTTGCTTTTCCCCCATTTATGCTAAAAATGGTCATCTTTAAGTCTATTAATGTTCTTGTTGAGTTATATGGCTTTCTTGGTTGTTTTGGAACCTATTTGCAATTTATTCATATTTTTGTGAAAATTTGGGTATTTGACTCATCCCTTGGTTGCGTTGTTTAAATGTTGCTAGATGAGTCATTTTAGGCTTAGAAGTTGTTTTGGCACTTGGGTGAACTTGTAGGAAGTGTTGGATTTGATTTTAGTTGAAATGGTGAAAATTGGGTATTTGAGTCACACCTTGTTTTGGGATTATTTAAAGGTTGTTTGAGTCCCCTTGTTGTGTTATAAGTGTTGTGGACACCCTTGCACACTTGTTAAAAGTTTGGAATTTGAATTGAGTTGAAAATGGTGATTTTTGGGTAAAAATTCGTGCTCCAGGCCTGCCTACACGACTCGTGTAAGGGTACACGAGTCGTGTAGAGAAAAAATACTGAAAGGGTGAAAAGTTACACGAGTCGTGTACTGATACACGACTTGTGTAGCAGCTGTTACACGACTCGTGTATGGGTACACGACTCGTGTAAGGGCCAATTCTGCACTTGTACATTTTACGTGAAATCTTCCGGAGGTCATAACTTTCTCATCCGGACTCCGTTTTAGGCATGTAAACTATCATTTTAAAGCTCTTCTCGAGTAATACGAGATGAGTGGGTTTATTTAGTGGGGTTTCTGGTTTAGATTGTGTTGAGTTTTCAGTAAGTGTTCTATAACACAAAATGTTATGACCGGTCCGTTGTGATCAAGTTTGGGGTATCTGTTTGTATGGGTCAATGACCACTCTAGTGTGTGAAAATGGTTCCTTTGTGAACAAATGTGTGGTGGAATGTAACTAAGTATTATTAGTGAATGTTTGGTAATCTTATGATGTGTTCATGTTGGTTCCAATCGAATTGATTTTAGGATAAGATTTGGTCTAGGTTTTAAGTGATATCCTATGGTACCTAAAGGATTGTTATGGGACACCAAAGTGTTGAATTGGTACATTTGGGATCATGTATGGAAATGTGTTACCTTTTTAGTTCGGTTGAGTGTTAAGAATTGGTCCGTCTATGAACGGATGTAAGATGTAAAATAGTGATTGGGTACCTACGGTGTGATTAGCCTTATGGAATAATTATTCGGAGTTCCTATTGGGAATTACAGGTATAAGGAGATGGTTGAGTGCTTGACCATAATTACCCTCTATGAGTAGGCTTTTAGGGTCATCTTGGTAATGGTCGTGGTACTATTTGTGAGTGAGCGTTTGGGTTGTGCTCTTAATGAGTAACTTATGGTATCATCTTTAAGATGTGTTTGGTATGGAACCTTGTCTTGGAATCATTTGTTTTAATGATCAATATTGTTGGGCTCCTTATGAGCAATTCTGTTTATCGTGGTTGAACTCTTTTATGAAAGACTTCCCGTTGTCGTTGTTGTTGACTCTTCTTGAGTAATAGTTGCATCCTTAAGGTAATTATTGGGTATGGTTCCTTTGTGAACAAATGTGTTATGGTATTTGACTAAGTATTGTTTGAGAGTGTTGGGTTTGGTCCGTTTGTGACCATGTTTGCAATGTATGAATGGGGATAACCGTTTGACTCTTTTTGAGTAGCTTCATGTGTTGATGTTGTGTTGATCTTCTTCATGAGAAATGGTTTGCATCCTTTGTGATGATTTTGGCTTGGTTCCCTACTTTGGAATCATTGCCCCGTTGTTGTTTCAAGCGAGTATTTATTACTGTGTGCTTATATAGAGTCCAGTTGACATTGTTGTGTTGTTTTGGGCAGTGATGTATATATTATAATGGCACGGGCCAAGTCCAGTATAATGTACTTCACTGGTACCCAGTTTCCCATGTTCAGTGGCCTTGAGTGGATGCATCTTCCCGTGATCGTGGTTGGGATGAGCTAGCTCCTATGGTGAGTATTCTAGCTACATGCTTGGGGGTATGACTATGTGTTATTTCCCCCACTACTGGTTGTTGTTGTTACTTGGTTCCGGAACCAGCTTCAGCTGTTTCCTGCTGCTCAACAGACTCTTCTCGAGGGATTGTGTTCCGTCTCTAGAACCTTGGCTTAGTATCCACTTATGAGTGTTTATTTCCGCATTATGTGTTACATGATGAGTGGACCATATCTTTCATGTTATATGAAATTGTGAATGCTTATTGATATTGTTCTTTTGTGATTATCATGTTGGCATGAAATATAGTTGCATTTAGTAGCTTACTGAGATTTTCTCACCCCGTTTATTTGTTTCCAATTGTGTTTCCTTAACCCCCCCAGGAAAGCAAGTGGTAGCGTTTTGAGGTTCGTTGTAGCAGGAATCTTCTGTGCAGATTGATCGCCTTTGGGGTAGTTGCTCTTCGGAGCCTTTGTGTATTCTGATCGTGGGCTAGTGTGTGTTCAGTGTACGTAAGCTGTAGTCTTTTGAGCATATTGCTTTTAGTTGTTCTTTCTTCCGCATTTGTAAGATTGTCTCCGAGTTATAACTCTCGTTGAGGTGTTGTTTGTTGGTATTGGTTTATAGTTGAATTCACGCGCCCGGTTTGGTATTTATCATTTTGGAGATGTTTATTATGTGAATTTTATATTTATGTATTAATGGAATTTTCGGGGCGTGACATTTTACTATCTTCTTCTTCTTCTTCTTCTTCTTCTTCTTCTTCTTCTTCTTCTTCTTCTTCTTCTTCTTCTTCTTCTTCTTCTTCTCTTCCAGTGTCTTTTATTTCCATTTCCTTTTCAGTCTCGTGTCTTCTTTTCAGTCTCATATATGTTTGCGTAGAGTTCTTAGAGCGAGGACGTTTTGAGTAGCGGAAGCAATTGGATACCAAAGTCGGATGTAGCGCTCTGATACCATGATAATTTCAAAGGTATTGAGACATAAAATTTTTTTATATAAATGATATTGTGTGAATTCACTTTATCATACATAAAAATTACATAAGTATTTATGCAAGAATAAAGAAAATTATAAAAACAGTCTAATCCATCTAACATTAACTACTAGTCTAACTGCGAAAAAACAGTTTAATTACAGATAATATATTAATATATAAGATGCTAAGTCTTCATGCTGGAGTATGATCATGAAAGGACCATGTTTTTATCAAAACACTCTTAAGGCCAAAATGATAAAGAAATATGTGCAGCGGAATTGATATTTTCTTAAGCCTTATAGTTGTTGTCTAACATATATATTCCTAATTTCATTGTCAAATTTTATCTTGTCTATGTGATCAAGCAATAATAATTAAAGAAATAAATAACATAATTGAAATGAAAATTAAAGTGCAAGACAAGAAATAAAAAGAGACAAGAGGCGAGAATTTGAAAGTGGTTCGGAGGAAAACCCATCTCCTACATCCACCCCGACTGTAGTCAACAGTGAGATCAATCCACTATAATCCACTTACTTAAAAGCTTACAATGAATGATATAGGCAAGTTCCCAGAACCCCCTCTTCTTAACCTTCACTCAGTTAAGGAAGCCTTTTGACTAAGGCTGTAAAAAGAAAAGAAAAATTACAATGTTTAAAAGTAAAATGATTAAGCTTGGCTTATAGCTTAGGCTGGGTTGGGGGTTGTAACTGGGTGCTAAAAGCACAATGCAGGCTCTTGAGTTGATGCAGGATCTTCAAGAGTAGTTTTGTTCCTCCTTAAAGGTTGCAAGGTTTGATTAGGTTGATTGTCAAAGGGTTAAAAGGGTAAGGGGATAAATGGTGAAGGATAGCTGTTGGGAGGATAGCTGCTGAAGGGTTAAAGGGTAGGTTTTTGGGGTGTAAACCTTAGTGTGTGCAATTGGTGTTTATTGCACACACTAGGTGAAAGCATAGTAAAAAGGAGGGTGATTTGGTGTTGGATACACACTTGTAAATGGGGAGATTGGTTGCAATATATAGGGGAAAAGAGGAAGTATCCGTTGGGGAGGTTTAATGGAATGGGTGGAGTCTTCAATGCTTGGTCTTTGGTCTTCAAACACAATTCCTTGTTTTGTGGAAGGTTGTCTTCATTTATTGGGAATGCTTCATTTTCAATGACCATGCTTACACTTTACAGGCTAACACAAGCAAAACCAATGCTGGAGGAATTTTGATTCACTTGAGAATTGAACTTTTGCAGTTGACCACCTTGTCCATTTATGCTTCGTTTAAGTTCTTTGTACATATCTTTCCACAGGGAGGTCGTATGCAAAAACCAATTGCAAACTCTTGTTCGTCTTTAAATTACCTTTCTAATGAGTCCAATATAGAATATTTTAGGACTCATTTAAGCGGTAAAAATCCTTGTTGAAAAAAAGAGAAACATACAGGAGCCTTTGTGTAACTTTTGCATCTTTCTCTCTTGACATATTTGACCACTTAACTTTAACCCGTTAGTTAAATGATCAATCCTCATCAAAATAATAAGTTAGGACCTAACAATTTCCCCCTTTTTGGTGAAGGATTGGTCATTTTATACTCTCAATGCCTTGCTTCGTATCTCCAAAAGCAAAAAGAGATGACTAAAAAAATTTGCTCTAAAAAAAATGAGCAGATTTTTGGTCAACTTCACAGAATATTCTGTATTGACTCAGAAGGTTATAGGGTGTATGGATATGGTTTATGGAAATGGTTATGAGAGAACTTTGTGTGAGAAAAGACGGTTCGGGATTCCGGGTTTGAAGTGGGAGATATTGCATTTTGGTGAGAGGTTTCAAACAGATTTTGGGTCACCTGTCAAGGTTTTTGGGGTTACTTTATGAGGAAGGGTTAGCTGACTGGGGTTCAGTGTTTGGGGGGGGGGGGGTTTCAAAGGTGTTCTCTCCAAGGGATTGGTATCAAGGGTTTTGTTGACAAAGAGGTTGGGTCTTAGCTGTCAAGAGGCTCCGGTCTTAGCTGTTGGGGTTAGCTGTCCAGAACAGCAACTTCAAGCAAAATCTGGTACTGACTCACAAGGTTGTAGGCTATGAAACTGTATTATCTAGAAAGGTATATGAGTTTACTTTACTCACAAAAAGTCGGATTGCAATTTCGTTGAACGAGGAGAGAGAAATTGCACTTGTGGTGAAGGGTGTCAAAGCTGAAATTCAGATTTCCAGCAGCTTGTTGTCATTTAAAAAAGGGTATTTCGGGTTGGGTTGTTGGTGCAACGGGGGAAATGACACGTCCTTCAGAGGTTCTTTCTTCCCCCTAAAATGGTGACATGGGTTTATGAAGAAAAATGGCTGAAAACTCATCCATAAACAGGTTCGGTTCCCCCTCAAAATTGTTCTTGATGGCGAGTGTTCTTCTTGCATCCAAGTTTCCTTCGACTTTGATTAAGCTTTAAGATTCCACTAGTCCGTCGAGCATCGAATTTCATTCTCCTAAAATCACAAAGGAGAAGAAGTAAATAATTCTTTATAATCAAATAAATAAATTTAAGCACAAGGGGAATTTCCAAATTCTAGTAATTCACAGCACAACATAAGCAGTCGGTGGGCATGAGGGGGTGCACTAAAAGAAGTGCCAACGAGTTTGCCGGTCAGTACCATCGAGCCCAAGGAAGATGATAAATCTTCCGCCTAGCAACTACCCTAGGAGTCTCTAACTCTTGACCTCGCTTTGTCTTACAAAAAATAAGGAAACTTGGGATATGATCCAAGATGATCAAATAGGGTGTTCAAGCACAAAAATATGTTAGACATATAAGCATGGATCTTCACGAGATGTTAAGCTCGGAGACACTAAAGTCTCTAAGAACCATGCTCTGATACCAATTGAAAGGTCCATGTTTTTATCAAAAAACACTCTAAGGCCAAAATGATAAAGAAATATGCGCAGCGGAATTGATATTTTCTTAAGCCTTATAGTTGTTGTCTAACATATATATTCCTAATTTCATTGTCAAATTTTATCTTGTCTATGTGATCAAGCAATAATAATTAAAGAAATAAATAACATAATTGAAATGAAAATTAAAGTACAAGACAAGAAATAAAAAGAGACAAGAGGCGAGAATTTTAAAGTGGTTCGGAGGAAAACCCATCTCCTACATCCACCCCCACTGTAGTCAACAGTGAGATCAATCCACTATAATCCACTTACTTAAAAGCTTACAATGAATGATATAGGCAAGTTCCCAGAACCCCCTCTTCTTAACCTTCACTCAGTTAAGGAAGCCTTTTGACTAAGGCTGTAAAAAGAAAAGAAAAATTAAAAATATTTAAAAGTAAAATGATTAAGCTTGGCTGATAGCTTAGGCTGGGTTGGGGGTTGTAACTGGGTGCTAAAAGCACAATGCAGGCTCTTGAGTTGATGCAGGATCTTCAAGAGTAGTTGTGTTCCCCCTTAAAGGTTGCAAGGTTTGGTTAGGTTGATTGTGAAAGGGTTAAAAGGGTAAGGGGATAAATGGTGAAGGATAGCTGTTGGGAGGATAGCTGCTGAAGGGTTAAAGGGTAGGTTTTTGGGGTGTCAACCTTAGTGTGTGCAATTGGTGTTTATTGCACACACTAGGTGAAAGCATAGTAAAAAGGAGGGTGATTTGGTGCTGGATACACACTTGTAAATGGGGAGATTGGTTGCAATATATAGGGGAAAAGAGGAAGTATCCGTTGGGGAGGTTTAATGGAATGGGTGGAGTCTTCAATGCTTGGTCTTTGGTCTTCAAACACAATTCCTTATTTTGTGGAAGTTGTCTTCATTTATTGGGAAGGCTTCATTTTCAACGACCATATTTACACTTTACAGGCTAACACAAGCAAAAGCAATGCTGGAGGAATTTTGATTCACTTGAGAATTGAACTTTTGCAGTTGACCATCTTGTCCATTTATGCTTCGTTTAAGTTCTTTGTACATATCTTTCCACAAGGAGCTCGTATGAAAAAACCAATTGCAAACTCTTGTTCGTCTTTAAATTACCTTTCTAATGAGTCCAATATAGAATATTTTAGGACTCATTTAAGCGGTAAAAATCCTTGTTGAAAAAAAGAGAAACATAGAGGAGCCTTTGTGTAACTTTTGCATCTTTCTCTCTGATATCTTTGACCACTTAACTTTAACCCGTTAGTTAAATGATCAATCCTCATCAAAACAATAAGTTAGGACCTAACAGATCATTTATACGACGAGTCTCATGACATTTCAAAATCAACTGCAATAAGAGGAGTAGCCAAGATCTTTATGTAATGAAGGTATGGTTAGCTAATTTCCGATGTGGGATAATTACGTCAACACACCTCACGCGTAGCCAAACTTTGAGCTTATACGTGGACATAGACTTGGGTGATGTAGAACTTGAATCATCGTGAGCCAAACTTTGGGCTCGCACATGTAAAGGCCAGCTGATCTGATACCATGATAAAGTCAGATGTTTCATCTCAAAGCCAATTACCTTTGAGTGGAATAGCCCTGAATCTTTATATAGTTAATGATTCGCTTTGTACAGAGGGCTTGCTGGTATTATTGGAGCATGTCCACCACCATTTACATGAATTTAAGGGTAAAATAACATGTGTTAAGGAAATGTCTGATCCCTAAGTACATGTGTATATTTAGGAAATAATTTTTTTTTAAAATATACTCCCTCCATCCCATCCGACTAAGAATTCTTGGTCAAACAATTTATACTTTGACCAAATATTTGAAGAAATATAATGATGCTAATAAAAATTTAAAACTTGTTATTGTATCACGATTAATAATAAATTAAATAACTATTTTTAGATTTTCATTAAGATAATTATTTTTGTTCAAATTGTTAGTCAAAGTATAAATTGCTTGACCAAGAATCCTATGTCGGGCGGGACAGAGGGAGTATTCCTTAAGGAAATGTCTACATGTGATCCCATACAAGTGTATAAACTTGTTCATTGAGAATGTCATTTATGAAGGCATTGACGATGAGTTGCTGAGTAGGCCATGACCGAGAGTGAGAAATGCTAAGAAAAGCGTGCGAATGGTGGGTGGTTTGACGACCGAACTGAAAGTCTCATCATGGGTGACCCCTTCCTATTGTTTGATAACTTACGCGACAAGGCAGGCCTTATGATTGTCGATAGTACTATTCTTATTTTTATTTTTGCTCGGCAACAAAATGAATTTTATCTGTTATTTGATGAAGCCATATATGGTTTACAAGACATGTGAACCATCACAAAATATGTGAACCGTAGCTGGAAACAAACAAACTATATCACTCACTAAACAAGCCAAAACAAATACAAACATGGAAACACAACGCAAAAAAAAAAAAAAAAAAAAAAAACCCAGCCAGCCAAGGATCCACCAAGCAGTGAGGAAGAACATCTAACTAGTACTCCATGATCTTCTCCAAATTTCAATCCATATACCTATTCAATGTTGTGTCAAAAATGGCAATGAAATATCTTCAAAGCGGCCAAGGCCTGATGAATTTAATTCCTATTTGAATGCAACCACCTGAAATCAACCTTCACACGAATGTACATTGATGATGAACAAGCGGGATAATATGCTAATATCATTTGAGCGAGAACATTGTTTCTTAGTTTTTTTCTTGAACATTGTTTCTTAGTTTTTTTCTTTGGAGTATTGGATTAGCCAAATACTTCTGGTCAACTTTCCAAACAGATGTAGCAAAATATCTAATGAGGAGATATCGTCTGTTCACTTTCCAACTTGGCTGATTATCATCCGCGGATAGCCTCTTTGACAACTTAGCTCACATTATTTAAAAAGAGATGTCAGTTATCTATACAGGTTCAAGAACTGAAATTTATAAAATTAACACTACTAGAGTTGCATGGAAGAAAGTGAGTAAGCGATAAATAAAACGCTAGTAGGAACAGAAGTCTTTTCTTTAAACAAGTCACTTTGCTCTACTTTAACAAGGACATTCCATTGCAATCTTACTCTAGAAGGAACTCAGGTACTGATGCAAAATAAAAGATGAAATTACAGCAAATCTAGGATATCAAACCAGTCTCATGAAACAACTTGTAAATTAAGGGCGTTCACAAACTGATCAAAACAAATTTCAACAAATAAAATAACATCTCATCATACAGTGACAACTGTTTCTTGCAACACAATATCCAAGTGACAAGGCCTAACCGTCCTCCAAACCATGCCCTTTTCTTAATCACCCTTAAGAAAAAACTTGTACTGATGTAAAATATTGCCTCTTAATTTTGCCTCAACGGATAGATATTCTCAATGGTTTCACAGACAGAATACTTAGCAGGGTACGATAGAGATCCTATAGACTTCTCCACCACGTCTTTTCCTTCCCCAGACACTACAAAATCTGAATCCTTTCCATTATTAAGATCAAATTCAAACAGCGTGTTAGAAGAGCTGCGATAAATAAGACGATTTGCTATACTGCCAATGGGACTAAACAATGCAAGGGAGTGGATATTCCTCTTAACAACCCACACCTGATTTTTGCGGTCCTCTAATATAAGCAAATGCGAACCATATCCAAACACAACTAAACGACCTCCTATTCGTACTAGCTGCAGTCCAACACCCCATACAAATACATATGGAACATCAATAAACCGGAAAGTTTCTTCTCTAACATCAAAAGATACCAATTTATACTTTTGTGAATAGTAAGACTCGGCCAACCAATGAAGAGCTCCATCATGATAAACAACATCTCGATTCAAAACCGAATTAAAACCCTTGGGAACCAATCCCCAAGGAAGGCAATCAATCACTTGCCTCCATTCTGTGCTTTGACCTAAGGTGTCTTAGAATTAGAGATGGGGTAAGAAGAAGCGAGAGGCCCGAGTGTTAGCATGGGCTGGACTGGGCCGACAATGGACTGTGTTGGAGGTTCCACCTTAAAACCAATTGGTGATAAGAGGAGTAACTCCTCAAGTCTATATACCGGTCCATGTTTCTCTCTTTAGAAGATGTGGGATAATTGTCTCTTACACGCCCCCTCACGTGTAGCCGGGCTTTGCCAAGGCTTACAACGTGGACTTGTTAATCGGGTGGCACGGAGCAGAATCGTGGGCCGTTGGGCCTGCACGTGTCCCATGTAGAAGCAGCGGAAGTCAGGCCACCATAGATCGGTGGCTCTGATACCATCTTAGATAAGAAGAATTCATGAGGAGTATAGAGAAAGTAGAATGACGAGAGACACAAGGCTGAGAAAAATGTTTCACTCTCTTCGTGAGAGTTACTTTAACGTTGCTCACTTTATATAGAGTTTAGATTACAAAGAGTCCTACTATCTAAACTAATATCTCTATAACTAAGGAAACGATCAACACAAATAATTACAAAGATAATCCTACTTAATTAATTAAACTTTCTATACAAGAAAAATCTCAAAGATATGCGCATGGTTAATATGGTTAATACCCCCCCCTCAAGTCAATCGAAGGTATGCAGATGCAGCTTGAACCATAAATAACTCCTTTTAATTTCACGGCCAAGGATGTGACGAAACCTTTGCTGAAGGGGAATATCGAACGTAACTCATTTATGTTGAATAACAGCCTAAGATAGAGATGATTTTGACAAGACATATATTGCCACTCATGCAGAGGATATAATACGTAGTACTCATCTTCATAGTATTTGTCTTGACTATCACTGACAAACCCTTGAAAAGTGCTGTCGGTCAAATGCATTAAAAAACCAAGAGTGGAGCCAATCTTTGGATTAGCTTGTGTAGTGGATGAGCATAGAGAACCCACCTCGGATGGCCTAACAGAATTGTGAGTAGATGCAGAAGGACAAGAATGGATGCTGGACTGAACTGGAATATTGAGTTGACGTGCACCTGGCTCAAAGGAAATCTGACTGGAAATTGAAGACGGCCCATGATGTTCAGCTTGGAAGGAGGGCCGTACATGTGTGACGTAGGAAACAGTCTAACTGATCCAATTTTGTTGAGTCACTAAATCCCAGGAGGCCAAATTCTTGAAAATTTTGAGAAGGGGTGAACTTGGGAGGTGACTTTGGGCTTTTAGACAAGATGCAGCCCAAAGTGGTGATGGAAGGAGCTGGCATGGTCAGTTGGGCCATGGGGCCTGTCCTGAACTTCATTTGCATTGACAAGGTGGGCTGTGACGAATGGGCTTGCGCAGGCTGGAGAAAAGGAGCAGTTGGGCCAGGAACCTTTTGTTGATCAGGAGGCTCAGACTGAATATCAAGTGGTACTGAAACTGGTCCAGATTGGGGTGTAGATGGGCTGAAGAGATGTAGCCCAAGTGTGGAGGTAGTTGGCAGCATGTGAGGAATGACTGTGGAAGTGGGCTGAGGGGGTCCATTGGAGCTAGCCTTGCAAGGGCCACATAATGAGCAGAATCCCAAATGAACGGGATGACAAGTGTGGTTTGCTTCTGAATCAAAGAGTGCTGAACCAAGATGCTCACCAGAAATAGCATCAGTGAAAACATTATTTTTGTACCCGTGAGTATCAGATGGAGGACTCGCCTCCCTAAAATATGACAAAGATGTTTTTCTGCAGCGATTTTCCTCATCAACAAGGTAATCAAAAAGAAAATCTAAAGAGAATTGTGGTTTTCGAAAGTAATAATATTTGACAAATTTGTCAAATAATGGATCAAGTCCATCAACAAGAAAATCAATGAGATCGATTTCGGAGATGGGACTACCGGCTCGGGTAAGAGCATAGGAAATCGATTTCACTTCAGAAAAATAATTTTTCAAAGATTGAGAAGGGAGTTTTTGAAGACAATAAAGTTGGTCGAGGAGATCATTAATATACCAATTTTCGGTAGCACAGAGAAGAGAAGAAGATGACTCATTAATATCAGTTAATGATTTTTCTACATCGGATGAACAATCATTTGAATCGAAAGATTCATTTTGTTCTGGATATAACCAGTCCGATAAAGAAAAAGAAGGAGCAACATGAACGGTATTATATCGTTCAAAACTATGCAAGCAATCTCTTGCGGTATGACCAAGACCGTTACATAACTGACAAATTTCGTAAGATGATGGTAACGTATCAAAACATACGGGATCATACCAAAAATCATCCATTTATTTAATAAAGAGAAAAAAAAATCACTTAAGAAAACAAAAATAATTTTAAGAAGAAGAAATTAGAGTAGAATAAAGAAGAACAGCGGAAGCGGAAATCAGGCCACCATGGATCGGTGGCTCTGATACCATGATAAAGTCTGAGGTTCCATCCCAAAACCAATTGGCGATAAGGGGAGTAACTCCTCAAGTCTATATACCGGTCCATATTTCTCTCATTATTAGATGTGGGATAAATGTCTCTTACACGCCCCCTCACGTGTAGCCGGGCTTTGCCAAGGCTTACAACGTGGACTTATCAATCGGGTGGCGCGGAGCAGCATCGTGGGCCGTTGGGCCTACACGTGTCCCATAGAAGCAGCGGAAGTCAGGCCACCATAGATCGGTGGCTCTGATACCATCTTAGAATTAGAGATGGGGTAAGAAGAAGCGAGAGGCCCGAGTGTTAGCATGGGCTGGACTGGGCCGACAATGGACTGTGTTGGAGGTTCCACCTTAAAACCAATTGGTGATAAGAGGAGTAACTCCTCAAGTCTATATACCGGTCCATGTTTCTCTCTTTAGAAGATGTGGGATAATTGTCTCTTACAAGGTGAACACAGTGCACCTACAAAACCCATATCGATAACAAATGCACAAAACTTTGTATTCATTGTTCAACGGATCATAGGCCAAAGAGTAGACTGGATGAAGGTCATAGCAATTTATCTTCTGAGATGGGAGTGAGATAATTTCACGAGTGCTTATATTACAAACCATGACTTTACCAAATCTGTACAAACAGACTAAGCCATTAACAATTTCTGTGACAAAAGTGTTTATTGAGTCCAGAAATTCGTTTTCAATGGTTAGTTTATGAAATGCTTTTTCTTTCGGGGTTATCTCAAAGAAATACAGCTTTCGACCAGGCCTACGACAACCCATTAGCATAGTGGTGGTGGCGGAGGGGCGAGTTAGGGAGATCCTATAGTGCATTTGAGCAAAAACTGGGTCACGAATAACAAGATTCCATAATTTAGAAACGCACCTGAATCCCATCAGATCCTTTGATGGGAGGCCTTTAAAAATTTCCATCAGTACATCTGATTGGATTATCCTGGGCTTTCTAAGATTTTTGGTCCGTTTTCGTCTCGGAACTGGAGCGGTTAAATAAGTTTTCCGATGATTGCGCAGGTGGTACATGATGGTGGAAGGAGCGGGGGGAGGCAGGAATTAATGGAGGATTTCTTCTTCTTTGGAATGGAGGAGACTAGGGTTTCCGAAATGTGTAGCTGCGGCACACTCTTTATGATGTTTGTGTATTTAAGGAATTGAGGCGGCATATTCTATGTCATGTCTAATTGAGATTAAATCTAAATTAACGATTCAGATTAAAGACAGCTATGATGTCTTAATGCAGACAGTATATCATTATTAGTTTAGGTCAATTTGTTAAATTATAAAAATAAAATTCTGAAAAATTAATTACTCAATAAAATTTTAAATTGTTCTCTCTCATTCTTAAAAGAGTTCATGGCAAAACTGACATGCGTACTTTCAGTTTTCATCAATTTGACTTGCGTACTTTAGAAACATCAATTGTGACTTGCGTACTTATGATTTTGAAAATTTTGAGAGACTTTTATTAATACCCGTTAAAAACATAACGGGAGGGTCATATTATGTTTACATGACTACTTATGTTTGCAGTTACTTATTTAACCCAGACTTGATCACGTCATCAAAGAAAAGAAAAAAAAGAAGGAAAAAAGAAAAGAGAAAAAAAAAAAAAAAAAACACACACACACACGCACACACACACATCTTCATCAATTTGACTTGCGATCGGCTTCACCTTTTCGGCGATTTTACATTGAAATCTATTTCAACTGGGTATGAATTTCATACTTTTGGAACCCAAATTTGGGTTTGACTTCAATTTTGTTTGACTTTGAAAATAAGTCTGGGTTTTGATTTTGATGTTCGATATCTGACCTTGTAGATCTGTGTTTTGATTTTGGAATAAAGGGTTTTTGAAAGTGTAGACACCCCGCCTTGGATCTCTCACCCCGATTGCATACATAGTATTTCTATTTAACTTATTTTTGTTAATTTATGTTACTTCGGTTAAGTTCCTAACCGATTCCGTTAGTTTTGGACTAAACTGCATAACATAATTAACTTTAGAGTCATTTCTGTCATTCTGTCATTTTTACCCGCGGGCGCCTCCGACACCACCAGTGAGCCGCGCGCGCGTCTCGCCCTTGTAACGGATTGCACCATTTTTCCCTCTCTTTTCTTATTTACAACATCTCTTCTTGATACAAAAAGCACTCTTTTTACCTCCACATTCATCCCCCCTAGTTTTGTAACCTCCAATCCCATTATTCTAGCATTTTCTTTAAAACAAAATATTTCTTTTATTTATTATTTGATTTTCTCTTTATTATTGAATTTTATTGAATTTCTTATTGGTTGAAAGGCCATCTTTTCCTCTCTTTTTCACCTATAAAAACTTCTCATTTCTACCTTAGAAAAGGACTTGAAATTTCTTAACAAAGACACTATACACAATTCTCTCAAGAATTCTCTTTACAAGAATTCTCCCAACAACAACTCAAGCATCAAAACTCTTTTTGAGTCAAAGTTTGAAGTCCTCTTTCTTAAGGTACAACTTTACTTCTTTTTTTTTCTTATTTTATATATGTTTTTTTAATGTATGCAATCCACATCAATGGGACATGACCAAATAATCACTTTACTACATTAAAGTTGGTTAAGGTTATCTCCCTACATTTCAATCCTTAGTTCAATTTATTATTATTCTCTTTATGTAATCTTTAGCATAAAAATTAATAAAAAAATTCTCTTTTATTTTCCTTTGCAATTCCCATTTTCTTTACATTATAATTGTTAGCACTGTTAATAAATTGAAGGACTTTTTAGCATTAGAACACCTTTAGTAGCAAGACCCGCGTAAGCGGGGCGGAGTGGGTGTTTAAGTACTTCCCACTCCGTCACCTAACCCCCGAACACTTCTCTTCCCGAATTTCTGGTTTTGTACATAAATTAGGCTATTTATAGTGGCGACTCCGCTGGGGATAATTTAGAGGGTTAAACTTGCGTTTCTGCTTTTGGTGTTCTTTTATTCTGTTTTCTGGGCATTCTGGTAAAAAAGGTTGGAAGCGCGCGCCTCTGGCCTTCTTGGCCTAAAGCGCGCGCGTCCGACCCCAATTACCAGAATCGCCCGCCTCTCATCTCGTCCTTCAATTCCATGTTTCTGTGCTAACAATTACTGCAGGGGAAAGTTTTATTATTTAGGGTCAAGTCAGTCCCTTGAACCCACTGATTTGCAGGTTTTCACCCAGAAGCGGGCGCACCAGCCCCTCTTCCTCTCACGCGCGCGCCTCCCGAGTAGGTAGCCCAATGCGCGCGCTTCTGGGCGCATTTCCAGAACAGAACAGTGCACAGAAGCAGAACAGTTTTGATAGTGTGTGGGCACCGAGCCTGCACATGAATGATTTTACTTTCTATTTATTTTATCGGTCACACGGGTGATTCGAATGTTGTAAATATGTGTTTATTTTGTTTTTTATTTCTTTGAAAAAAAATATATTTGTCACTTGGCTTGACCTCAAACTACATGCACATATTCCTATGAATTGCTCACTATTGAGTCGCATAAGTCCATAACCCCAAACCCGTAGAGGCAGGTCCCAGAGAGTTTCAAGCTCCACCCGACCTTGACTCTTTCGAAGCGGTAAACCTCAGCCCGTGGCGCAGTTCATGACTACATGCCGGGGGTGACCTTAAGCCTCTCTTTAGCTGAGCACAAGCCAACACAATTCTATTTTGGGTCTAACACTCCGTGACCAAGTCGGTTTTCATGTGTCGAGATTTCCCTAAACTAATGTCATCAAATCATACATGCCGTTTCCAAAAGAAACAAGTGGTTATTATGGACGAAATAAAACTCCGCCCCAAGTGGTTATTATGGACGAAAATAAAAAATCCGTCCCCGCATGTATGCTTTATGACATTGATTTAGTTTAATCCCGTCACATGTAGGTATCACAAGCGTGGTGGAATCCGATGAGTATATGGGACCGCGAGAAGGTCTATATACTATTATGACGATTCCACTATTTTTTCTAGAAACTCCAAAAAGGACTCCGTCCTTCCGACTTTTGTAAATAAAAAACATCTTTTTTTTTTTATGTGGTTGAGTCTTTTCTCTTGTTTGTGGGTGAAAATATTTTACTCAAAAGGTGTTTGTGAGGCCAACGTAAGATCAACTGTGTTCTTCCAATAGGTCCAATGGTCTCAAACGGAAACAACAACAAGGGTGAGAACATTTCCGTGTCCAACGAAAGGTTTTTCAACATAATGACAGCCATGGGGGAACATATGGATAGACTTGCCGAGGATGCCCGCCGAAAAGATGATTTGTGGCAAGACCGTTTTGATCTCGAGAGGAGAATTCACAAGGAAGAGATTTCCGAACTCAAGGCCCGTTTGCAAGAGTTCACCGACAACAAGGCAAATGCCAATGGTAAAACATGCCTAAGTGGCCCGCCCCTCAAAAGTCGAAAAGGTGCCGCCAACAACTGAGTTTTCACTACTCTCCTAGGAGTAACCCAAGCCGAAGCATTTGAAACTTTGGTGGCAAGAGGAAATATCAAGCCTTTACAAGGGTTCCAACCCAAGTCGATCAACGCCAACCATGCCCATCACAAATATTGTGGCTACCACCAACATAGTGGCCATCTTACTGAGGAATGCTTTGTCCTCCGTAGCATCATCCAAGATTTGATCGACAATGGTGAATTTACTTTGGGTGAAGAGCAACCGTTAGAGAGTGACAACATGCAAGAACTCATCAAAGAAGAGGCTTGGTTTTGAAATGGGGCTTCAACAAGAGAGCATGCTACAAGGAGAACCACAACGACAAAGATGACGGCAACAATATCCGTTTCTCTTTCTCTACCTAGTAATAGGAATTAAAAAAAAAAAAGGGAGTCAAAAGTCCTCTTAAGTGTGCATTAAGTTTTCTCTTGTTTTGCTTATGTTAAAGTTCGAGTCGGTCTTATCAAATAAAAGTCGTTCTTGTCCTCATACACTCTTCCAAGTTGTTCAATCTAATTCTTAGCAAAATGATGAAAAGATGTCTAAACAAGTTTTAGAACAAAGGCCATCACTTGAACGCCTAGGGGCTAAACATCGTGACGAAGGCGACAACATCAACTACAAATCCAAGACATCAAGCGCCAAAGAAAGATGGAGCAACAACCATAGAAAAATCAAGCAATGTTTCAAAGGGGGATTAAAAAAAAAAAAAAAAAAAGCTCGCTAGGTTGACTCTTCAAAACAACATAGGCAAAAGTTAGGTCATAAAAAAAAAAAAAGATACATGAAGTCAATACTAGGGGCCACTTCCCTAGTCAAGTCAATGTGACTACCTAGGCTCGAGGGTAGGGTTAAAGAGGATGCTGTGGTTTCCTAGGCTTAAGGCTAGTGTTTGGGGAGAACGCGACTTCTTAGGTTTGAGGCTAGGGTTTGGAAAGAATATCGACTACCTAGGCTTGAGGCTAGAGTTTGGAGGGAATGTGACTACCTAGGCTCGAGGGTAGGGTTTAGGAAGGATGTGGCTACCTAGGATCGAGGCTAGGGTTTAAGAAGGATGTAACTTCCTAGGCCTTAGGCTAGGGTTGGGAAGGATGTAATTACCTAGGCTTGGGGCTAGGGTTTGGAGAGAATGCGACTACCTAGGCTTGAGGCTAGGGTTTGGAGGGAATGTGACTATCTAGGCTTGAGGCTAGGGTTTGGGAAGATGTGATTACCTAGGCTTGAGGCTAGGGTTTGGGAAGATGTGATTTCCTAGGCTTGAGGCTAGGGTTTGGAGCGCATGTGACTTCCTAGGCTAGAGGCTAGGGTTTGTAGAGGATGTGGCAACCTAGGCTTGAGGCTGGGGTTGAGAGAATGTGATTGCCTAGGTTTAAGGCTAGGCTTCGGATAGAAGGTGACTACCTAGGCTTGTGGCTAGGGTTCGGAGCGCATGCGACTTCCTAGGCTAGAGGCTAGGGTTTGTAGAGGATGTGGCCACCTAGGCTTGAGGCTAGGTTGAGAGAATGTGATTACCTAGGTTTAAGGCTAGGCTTCGGATAGAAGGTGACTACCTAGGCTTGAGGTTAGGGTTTAGAGAGAAGGCGATTACCTAGGTTTGGGACTAGGGTTTAGAGGGAATGCGATTACCTAGGTTTAAGGCTAGGCTTTGAATAGAAGGTGACTACCTAGGCTTGAGGCTAGGGTTTGGGGAGAACGCGACTTCCTAGGTTTGAGGCTAGGGTTTGGAGACCGAAAGCATTTGAAGGTTTGTCTTGGTTTAGACCGAGCAAGTTTGAGGTCTAAGAGTGTTGCGGTTTGGGGTAGGTGAGCTTGATACCTCATGGCTGGATAGGCTCGATAGGTTAGACCTAGGCTAGAGTGCTAGGGTTTAGCTAGGGTAAGACTCAGACATGTGTTAAGGAGACCGGGGCCTAATGGAATGGTAGGCGTGAGATCTAGGAGATCGAAGGCTAGGCAGGGTAGCGTTGGGACATAAGGCTTTCAAGCGGGCAAGTCTTTTGTCCTAGAGAAACTGCGTTATGGGTTAGGACCAAGCAGGCTTGAGGTCGGCCAAGGAGCAATGGATTGGGATTAGATGATCCTAGTACCTAATACGCATGTCGGGCTTGGATCCTAGAGTGTTTGAAAGTTTAGGCTAGGTGCGAACCATAGGTGCGGGAAATGGTTTTGGATATATGACCATGTTGGCGCTTTAGGTAAAGGGATTGAGTGTCCAAGACTTTGCTTGAGTACAATAGGTACCTAAGTTGGATTGGGTATGCTTAGGTCCTAAGTTTGTCTCAGAGGTCATTGCGCGTGACCAAGCTCGTTCGGCGATTGCGAAGGTGGGTTTGGTATGGGACCAAAGGTGTTAAGCGCACGATTTTTGACTGGACGGGTTTTGATATCTTTATGGCATATCACGGTACGCGGGAGGTCCTATGCGTTCGAGCACGTTTGAGGTTTGGACTTGTGGGGAAGAAAGGTTTGAGATCCATGGAGTTCAAGGGTGGACCTTGTAGGTGGCGAGGTTTGGACTCGGCTCGGATTAAGTAGGTTAGAGACCTAAGGGGTTGAAGGTCAGACTAGGAAGTCTTTTGAAGCTAAGGAGTGACACTAGATTTAAGAGTGGCAGGGCCATGGTTTGGGTATGACGGTAGGCGTAGATGGCATTGTTTTGGTTGGACCGAGCAGGCTTGGGAACTAAAGAGTTCTAAGGGTCGACATCTAAGGTTATAAACCTAGAGGGTAGACATTTTTGTGATCTAAAGGGTTTAGGAGTTGAGACCTAAAGTGTGGATCGGATATGCTAGAGACCTACAAGGTAGGCGCTTGGTAGACTTGAATGGACTTGGGATCTAAGGGATCGTTCAATAGGTTAGACTGGGTAGACTTAAGAGGTTGGACCTAAGAGGATAAGGGAGACATAGTCTGGACAAGGTAAGGATGAATATATATTGGTAGGTTTGGGATCTAAGAGATCAGGTAGACTCGAGACCAGTAGGTTCGGGACCTAATGGGTCATTCTAAGGATTTGGATTCGGTAGACTGGTTTAAGGCTTGAGGTTTTTGATAAGACTGGTTTGAAGCTTTAGGAGTCCCGCTACTAACTTGTGGAGGGTCGAGCTAAGGGGTTATAGTGTAACCTATGTAAGACTGACCGGGTAGGTGCGGGACCTAAGGTTTTGAATCAAGTCAGATTGGGACGTAGAGAGTTGAGGGTTTAGGCCTAGGGGTTCCCTAAAGTGTAGGAGATAGGGTAAAGGACCGAGTCAACTCAAGAATCACGAGATGGGTCTCAGATGGATCGAGGATGTTTTTACAATTTTGTGGAGACCGAGAGTGCGGGTTTATAAACAAAGTGTCAGGGAAGAGAATACTTTTGAAAGTGTTATGATTTTATAAAGATGCCTTATAATTAGTTATGATTCTAACAAATTCAAAGTGTTCGTCATGTGCAGAGTTTGACGATGAGGGGTACATCCTTGTTGAAGCCTCGATATTCTCCGAGAAACCACATAGTCGACCCATTCTATTGGGGAAGCCCTAGTTCGATAAGGGTGTAGAGCGGGGTATCCTACCTCCTTTAAGACGCACCCTTTTTTCTTCCTAGACCGCCCTTGCGGGTTTTCAATCTAGCGGGCATCTCTTTTGCGTCATCATTTTTTTTTTTTTTTTGACATCATTCAGTCGACTCAAAAAAGGAAAAAAGAATTGTTTGAAAACGTGCGGGGGCATTTTAGGGAGAGTAAGAGAGAGAGAGAGATAGTACTCACATTTTGACTCTTTGGGCAACTGAGTGTATATATGTACAAAAGGGAGGAAGCCCCTGCTTGACAGAAAGTAAGTGTTTAGCTCTTTCCTAGATTGTAGAACGGAAGACTTGTCGAGACATTTGAAAATTTTTTATACAAGATTCTCATTTGATTACTCGAGAATGGACCTCGTTGATTAGTTATGCATCTTATGATTATGTTTTAGACAAGTAGTCTCGAAATAATAAATGTTTTGATCAATTGTGAGTGAAGAAGTCAGGAGTAGAAATATGGGGCAAGAGAGAAGAGAAGGAAAATTGGCTACGAGGTGGGTTGTGTATATTTTTGACCGGACCCTAAGGTTGCCTACGTTCCCCTCAAGGCGAGAAGCTCAGGTCCGCGTAGTTCGGGGATATCCTGGCTGATGATGGAGTTGTGTTTGAGTATGAGGTTCATTTGTTGCGATAGGTTGCTCCGTTGTAGCTTGTTGCTTTGGATTGCTTCATTGCAGCTCATTGCGGTGGATTGCTCCATTGTAGTTGTCATGGCTGCTGCTACCGCGTTAATCTTCTTTGTAGGGAAAGAAAGAAAAATAGAACATTTGAAGTGAAAATAAAATGGGACTTTTACTTTTCTATGGTGATAGCCCCTTCTATTTTTTCTTTATTTTTTTAATTTTATCTCTTTGTGCACACCCTTTTTTTGCCTAGGCCGCCCTTTTGGGTTTTCAACCTAGCGGGCTTCTTTTTGGTGCAATGCTCTAACTTTTGCCTAGGTTTCCCTTTTGGGTTTCAACCTAGCGAGCCTTTTTTATATATTTGTACATGAAACATTAGGCAAGACGAGCCCCTAGTTTGCTTTCGCCTCTCTCGATTGCGAGGTAGCCTCTTTATAGTTCAAGCGGCCTTTTGCTGGTGGCGGGCATCCTAGCCCCTTGATTTATACCGGTAGAGCTCCATCGGATTATCACGTGGCACCTATTAATGGCATGAACAACTTCGTCCATTTTTTTATATTTGCGATGGAATACGGACAGCCCCGGTGTATCGGCATGTAGTACTTATGAAGGGAACAAACAACCCCTTAAATTGTGGCAGCATGGATGTCTATTTGATGATGAGCAACCGCAGTCCATTTCTTTGTCATGACCGTATGGAAAAGGGGTCTAATGGTGGGATGAGAGGCGTATGAGGATAGTGTATGGGAGAAGGTGTATATAGAGAGTGTACATGAAGTGTGTACAAGGGGTGAGTGTATAGAGAGAGTGTATGGGGGTAGAATGTAGAGAGAAGAGAAAGTGATTCGTTCATCCCAATTGGTCAAAGCATTTGTTATCTTGAGACTAATTGTGTATTTAGTTATGTGAATGGTTTATGGGTCCATTTACCTTTTAATGAGTCGTCATTAATGAGTAAGATTAAGATTAATTCATCATATAAAGATATATCAATCAAGTGAAGATGGTGAATAAGACAATTTTCATGGAATTGATTTATGCAAGATTATGTCTCAAGTCTAGAGAGAAAAGAAATAAAGACTCTTTTATTATTTGAAAGAAAAACGACTAATCCGGGGTGGACTTTTACTAAAGAAACAAAGATAGTCCAAGGTGGACTTTTGACTAAAGACACTCTAGAACCTACGAAGACTGAATGACCCTTTTTATTTATTATTTAAAGGGGGTAGCCCCAGTTTGCTCTTTCTTGTTTGGACTTTGCTCACGCCCATGCATTCCTATCGCGGGTGATGGCTCCGCTATCAATGAGGCTTTGGATCTTCCTTTTCAATTGGAGGCAACCTTTAGTGTCATGCCCAATGTACTGGTGGTATTTGCAGTATTTGGAGGGATCCAAGTCTGGTCTTACCCTGTTTGGTTCATAGTTGAGTAGAGGAGCCAACTTGCCGGCTCGAACCAAACCTTTGAAGAATTTGGCTAACGGCATACCTAAGTCGTCGAATTCGCGCTCGTCCTTCCTTTCACGAATTGTCTTTGAGGGTGATTTAGGTACCGGTACCCCTTGTTGATGAGTAGTCATAGGAGGCATCCCGACGGGGAAAGTCTGTGGCGGCCCGTACATTTGAGGAGCGTACGGGTGTTGAAATTGAGCAAGAGGGAGAACTCGACTGAGGTAATCATAAACGCCACGAATGTCAGACAAATGGCGCCTCTCGATATTTCTTAGGGTTTTATGCATCTCCTTCTGAAAGTGTGTTGCTTGCTCGTTGAGAATGGCCTTAAAGTGGATTGCTTGTTCATCGAGGATGGCTTCGAAGTGGGACGCTTGCTTACTGAGAGCAGTACCGGTGTAAAGGATTGTCTCGGGATCTTGGGTAGCAGCTTCAGTTGCAACTTCGATGTTCCTTGCAGCCGTCATGATGCAGGATTCTTTAATGGTTGTAGATGAATTAGGTCGTTGAATTTAAATTAGATTCATCTTTAATGATAAGGCATCGTTATACAATCACTTTTGGAAAAGAGTTGGTCTCCACGTTTTGAAATGCATTTTTGACAAAAATTTGAAAGTTTGACCGGGCCGAAGTTGCCTACGTTCCCCTTACCATGAGGGAGAGGTCCCACACAATAGGAGGCTCAGGTCGCCGTAGTTCGAGTCAAGTTAGACTTTTAAAAAGAGGTGAGAGATGACCATAGGGGTAAAAAAGAGGGAGATAACTCAGTCCTTGGTCAAGCATGGGTGAGGAAGACCTATAGGAGTTGGTTTTGATTGAGTCGGGTATGGTTTGACCTAAGGTTTGACCTAAGGTTTGAGACAAGAAGTGGTTCAAGCTAGAATGCGACAATAATGGTGGGTTGACCTAGATGGGTGTAGGATAGGTCGACCTAATTGAGAAAAGGTTGGATTGACCTATATGGTGAATGGATCAAGATAGCGGGTTGTAACGGGTTGCCTATGGGATGATCTAAATGGGATAGGCATGGTTTGACCTAAGCGGGTCAAAGGTTGGCCTATTCGGGTTGGTGGACTAAGGAAGGTTGGAGATTGACCTAGATGGATCCAAGATAGGTAAGTCGACCTAAGCGGGTCACGGGTTGACCTTGACGGGTCAAAGGTGAAGGGGTAGTTTTAACCTAAGACGGACAAGTTGGACCTAAACGGGTTGACCTAGGTTGGTCTGGACGACGGTGGGTCAAATAATGACCTAGGTGGGTCAAGATGACGGTTCGACCTAAGTGGGTTAAGACCAAAGGTAATTGGGTTCACCTATAGAATCAAAGATTGACCTAAGAGGTCGAAAACGGATAAGGTTGACCTAGGAGTCCAAGTTTGACCTAAGAGGTCAAGGGTTGACCTAAGAGATCGGAGGTGACAAGGTTGACCTAGGAGGTCAAGGGTTGACCTAAGGGGTCGGAGGTGATAAGGTTGACCTAGGAGGTCAAGGGTTGACCTAAGGGATCGGAGGTGATAAGGTTGACCTAGGTGGTCAAGGGTTGACCTAAGAGGTCGGAGGTTGATAAAGTTGACCTAGGGGGTCAAAGGTGATAAGGTTGACCTAGGAGGTCAAGGGTTGACCTAAGAGGTCGGAGGCGGATAAAGTTGGCCTAGGCGGTCAAGGGTAGACCTAAGAGGTGAAAGGCGGATAAGGTTGACCTAAGGGGTCAAAGGTTGACCTAGGAGGTCGAAGGTAGATAAGGTTGACCTAGGAGGTCAAATGTTGGGAAGGTTGACCTAGGCGGTCAAAGGTTGACCTAGGAGGTCAAAGATAGATAAAGTTGTCCTAAGAGGCCAAAGGATGGTGGGATTTTGACCAAAGCGGGTCGAGATGAAGGGTAGACCCAAATGGATCGCAATGATGGGTAGGTAACCTAGATAGGCCAAGATGAGGAATTTTGATAGATGGCTCAAGGGGTGAGCGATGGACCTTAGAGGTCGCCTAGATGCAATGAACATTTTATTTAACGAAAAGTTTTGCATTTATTTACATCCTAAATGGTTGGTCCAAGGAGTGTCCTAATCTCTATGTGTGGGTTGACACGGGTAGGATAAAGGTTCCCACCGCTCGTGGAACGTACACGGTGAGTGGAGTAGACGAGTGACTCGAAAAGAGTGCGACAGTAGCGCACGAATTCCTGCACATCGAATACTCCGGGTAATGGGGACCTGTGCAGTGCTGACACGGACTAGTGGTAATGTGTGGCAAGAAACTAATTCTTTTTAGGGAGAAAAGAGAGAAGTTTTTGAATGCTTGAATGATGCAATGCAATGCAAGAGAGAGAGAGAAGAGGGAGAGGATAAGAATGTACAAGGGAGCATAGCAAAGTCTCGTTTGACCTTAGTACTATAGGGAAAGTACAAAAAATACATGTATTGAAAAAATACAAGGTACACATATTAACATGGCAAAAATACAAGGTGCATGTGCAAACATGGCAAAGTGTGAGGTGCATGTGTAAACATGGCAAAGTGTGAGGTGCATGTGCAAACATGGAAAAGTGTGAGGTGCATGTGCAAACATGGCAAAGTGTGAGGTGCATGTGCAAACATGGCAAAGTGTGAGGTGTATGTGTAAACATGGCAAAGTGTGAGGTGCATGTGCAAACATGGCGAACATCATGATGTAAACGAAAGTTAGACCCACTAAGTTTGAAAAAGTTTCAAAGCAGTCCCCAGCAGAGTCGCTACTGTGAATACGTGTGTTTGAATTTGGGATATTCATAGCAACATTAAAATTATAAGAGTCGTCACTCCGTTTTAATTAAAGCCAAAACATTGAGAAAAGCATGTTAATGGATTCGGGGGTCAAATTACAACAAGAGAAGAATATTCACGTTATCACTCCTATTGCCCGAATTGATCGGTCTTTCTATCATGATGCGGTGTATGTAGTATGTTAGTGATTGAGACCGGATCCGAAGATTGCCTACGTTCCTCTCAATGTGAGAAGCTCAGGTCAGCGTAGTTCGAGAAGAATTTTGAATAGGCAGAAGAATCGGGATCATGCATAATGAGGGGGGAATTACCTAAAGATTAGGGTTTAGAAGTAGTTCCTAGATCATCCTTGGGTTGATGAACTCTAGATCATCATTGGCTATGAAATAACATGTTAACATGAAGATCGTAACCCTAAATATAGCATAAATAAGGTTTTAACCTAAGAATATGATGAACATGCGAAGAACATATTATGAACATATGAATGTCATGAAGAAAATATGAATAAAGATGTTAGGAACATGAATATTATGAAGAACACATGAATAAACATATTAAGAATATGAATATTATGGATCTAAATTAATAATATGGCAAGAACATGAAGAAAAAGTTAGAAAACTTACCTTTGTTGGCAAGAAATAACCTTGGATCTTCTTGGGATTCTTGAGAGTGTTTTTGGAGGCTTGAATGACTTGATTTGGGAGCAAAATCGTCACTTGTGAGCTATAAAATTCCCCCCCTTAAACCAATAGGCTTAGATTGGTTTATATAGTAAACAAAGGGGGAGATCCAACAATTGAGATCTGAAGGAGCGAGGTTGGCCGCGTAGCCAAGATGGCTAGGTACGAAAGTGGCCGCGTGGCCAAGATGGCTAGGTACGAAAGTGGCCGCGTGGCCATCGTTTCGCGCTGACGTGAAATTCAAGCTAGGGTTTTACTGTTCATACAAGGCAACCCTAAATGTCCATATTTAATGTTTTCTAGAACATTGAGCTATTTTTGGGAATCCGGGACAAGTCTTTGTAAGGTTTTTTAATTACTATAAAGTCCTCGTAATTTGGGAAAACCCTAATAAACTCATTTTCAGGATCGGGTACTAACAATATGCCCTTTTGTGAATTCCGTGTCCAAGAGAACATTGTACTCCCTCCGTCCCACGATATATGTCCACCCTTCCATTTAAACGGAGATTAAGAAATGGTTGAAGTGATGTAAGTGTTGTGAATATGAAAAGTAAAGTAGGAGAGAATATGTGGTGTAGGGAATAGTAAGTTGATTGGTGTTGTGAGTATAAAAGTAAAGTAGGCGAGAGAATGAGTGGGAGGAATAGTAAAGATTCTTATCTATTTTAGGAAGTGAACATATACTTTGGGACAGACTAAAAAGGAAAAGTGGACATATACTATAAGACAGAGGGAGCACAACATTTCATACCAAGCTCTTGGAGCTTGTTTCAAGCCATATAAGGCTTTATCAAGCTTGTAAACATGATCTGCGAATTTTGGCGATTCAAAATCAAGGGGTTGAGCAACAAATATTTTTTCGTGAAGTATTCCATTGAGAAAGAAACTGTTGACATCCATTTGGAAGACTGTAATGGTTTTAAATAAGGCATAAGCAAGGAAAATTCTTATTCCTTCAAGTCTATAACCTGGTGCAAATGTTTCATCATGATTAATGCCTTCTTCATGTCGATAGCCTTGAGATATAAGTCTTGATTTATTTCTCACAACTACTCCATCTTCGTACATTGTAATTCTAAAGACCCATCTTATACTAATGACAGTTTGATTCTCAGTCCTTGGATGATGTTTCCAAATTTTTTCTTTCAAACCGTTCCAATTCTTCTCAGTTCTCCCAAAGCTTCAATCGATACATCATCAAGAAGAGCGTCATTTATCTTCTTTGGTTCTTTTTGTGATATGAACGCACTGGATAACACTTCTTCTTCTATATTGGCTCTTGTGCAAACTCTTTTAAACACATCTCCAATAACTAGGTTTTCACGGTGATTGTTTCTAAACTGTGATAAAGAAGGAAGAAACGAGGGATTGATGTTGGAATGTTTTGGCTAGAGGATTCTTCACTGGATGAAGTAGGCAAAAGATCATTTGTTGTGGTCTGACATTGAGTTGTAACAATGAGTGTTTGGCTTTCAATAAGTTGAGATATGATTCCTTCATTTAGTTAAGATTACCAAATAGTGGAAAGGTTTCAGAAGGTATTTTTTTGAGGGTTATATGGAAGATAGTCAATGTTGTCACTTTTGGCCTTTAATGAAATAATGGGAGAGGGTTCAGGTAAAGAGTCATGATTTCCAAGTGATTCATCAAACTTATTAGAATTGATGCATATAGAGCTTGGAGACTCATAAAAATGCACATTAATAGATTCCTCAACAACCATTCTTTTATTATTGTTAACTCTATAAGCTTTGGTAGTTACAGAGTAGCTAAGAAATATCCTTTCATAATTTTTTGATTCAAACTTGTCCAAGTTGTTTTTCCTATTACTGTGAATGGACATTTACTTCCAAATGCATGAAAGTATGATATTGTTGAGGTTTTTCCATTACCTAGTTCATATGGAGCCTTCATTGGGTACTTGTTGATCAATGTCATGTTTTGAACATAGATTGCGGTAGTAACAGCTTCTGCCCAAAATATCTAAGAAATTATTGTCAAATAATTTTTTTGTTGTTGCTTCATAAATGGTTCTATTTCTTCTTTCAACAACTCCATTTTGTTGAGGAGTTCTAGGAGCAGAAAAATTGTGACTTGTGCCTTGGTGAATGCATTATTCTTCAACACCACTATTTTCAAATTCAGTATCATAATCAGATCTGATTTTGATCACTTTGTTGTCTTTCAGGTTTTGAATTTGATTGAACAATTTAATAAGATAGCCAAGAGTTTTATTATTTGATTCAACGAGAAGAATCCAAGTATATCTTGTGAAATCATCAACAATGACAAGTGAGTATCTCTTTCCACCAATACTTCTTGTTCTTATTAGACCAAATAAATCCATATGAAAAAAAAGGCCTTTTTGTATCCACTCTAGTTTTCATTTTAAAAGATGTCTTCTTTTGTTTGCAACATTGACAAGCACTCCATTATTTATCATTTTTTAAGGATATTTATGGAACACATTTTACTAAATTTGATGAAGCAAGTTTGGTTATGCTTAAGATTCAAGTGTTCCATTTTTTTATGCCATATCCATGCCATGTCAAACTGATTGAATGTTAAGAGATAGACATTGGAGTTTTGAGTGATTTCCAAAGATATACTATATAGATTGCCTTTTCTAAATCTAGTAAGAATGATTTGGCCGTTTGGACTTTTGATAGTGCAAAGATGATTAATGCATATGACATGAAATTCCTCGTCACATATTTGACTAATACTAATTAGATTGTGTTTGGGTCCTTCCGAATAGGACACATTTGATAGAAGGGCAAATTTCAATTTGGTAACCTGCGTTTTGTATCACTATTGAAATTTGGTTCCCGTGTTTGTATTTCTTGCAATCCAGTTCCTGTGTTTGTCATTTTGTTGCAAATTTTGATATAAAAGCTGGCAAAACTGTTAGTTTTTCAACAGAAAAACAGTCATGTGCATATAACATAGACATTTAAGGGTATAATTGTCATTTCTCATGTGTATATATTAATGACTAGGAGGGTTGAAAGGAATCACTCTTTTTGGAAGGTGAAAGCGAGAGATTTAGCATTTATTGTGTGGGAGTTAATTCCACCATTAATAGAGGAATGGTGAGGTTGTTGCCATTTAATGAAAACGGTGACGACGAACCCGCCTTTATTTACACATAACACACACGTGCCATGCATCCCTGCACTTGCAATAACAATTATACCCTTAAAAAAGTCATGTGATATGTACATGACTGTTTCCCTAAAAAAAAACTAACATTTCGTTAGTTTATATATCAATTTGCAATCGGGTTGCAACATTTACAAACACGAGAACCAAATTGCAAAAGTGATACAAACACATGTTACTAAATTACAATTAGCCCTTGATAGAATGATGCTTTTGGTACCAAATCTCCTAAACCTTTTATCTTGGCTTGAGAGTTGTCTCCAAATGTGGGAATGAAATTTGAATTCATTCTTTTTTGAAGGTCATATGTGTGCTACATCCAGCATCCAAATACCATATTACTTTATTGCATTTCTATAAAATATAAATAAAGATAAAAAATTGTCTCATTTGAATGTGGGTCCAGAAGGTTAAACAGCCTTACAAACCCAGACCTTAACAATTTTCTTAAATGGTGTGGTTTTTTTGGTGTAAAGTTTTTTCTTTTAAAGAAATTGGGGTAAGATAGAATTTGATGCATGAAAGGAGTGATCATGAAGTTTTAATAGTTTTGGTATATGCTTTAGAAGAGTTTGATTGACTTTTTGATGACATAGAATGTCTTCTATATTTTTCTTTGGGTGAGGTTGATTGTCTTCTATAATACTTTGTAATGAGGTCGACTGTCTTCTACCTTACCAACTATTTTGAGATTTTTTTTCGATAATGAGGAGTCCTACAATTCTGATTTGATCTTGGTTGCTGGTGACTACTAAAGGGTTGATTTTGTGTGATAGCTTCTTTTAGTTTGCATTGAACCTTGTATACATCTTGTTTGGTTTGAACAAGATATATATGCTTCCTAATGGTTGTGTCACCAATTTTTTGGCTTACACATAAAAATTGACTTGGGTCATGTAGAGCTTGAATCATCGTGAGCCAAACTTTGGGCTCGTACGTGTAAAGGCCAGTGAGAAGACTTATAAAAAGGGATTTTATAAGTCTTTAGAGCCTTGTATCCATTTTTTAATGGTCTTGAAAACTAAGGGT
>JAOWBW010000971.1:391339-427819 GCA_026119855.1 Campanula takesimana | reverse complement strand
ATAGAATTGAACAATTTTCATGAAATGTCACGTTCCCCCTGCAAGTGGGAAATCGTAACAAATTGCTAGCCAATGTCAAATGCCAATCTTGAATAGGAGTCTTACTTCCAGATAACAGTAATGAGCACTAAAGAAAGTAACCACCCTCCTAGATGGTGGGGTCCCCAGTAATGAAACATTGGAGTAGTGAGCAGATCCTATAACCCGTCACTTTCCCCCGCAAGCGGGATGTTAGAACCCAATTTCAAGAAAGAGAACATAAGAACACTTTTGGGAAGCAAATGAGCTCCCGCAATGCTTCAATATTTAAATACCAGATTTCATGAGGATTTTCTAGAGACAGTTAATTCCCCCGTAAGCGGGATGTCAGATTTCACATTTGGGTCACATGATATGGCCGCTCTTCGAGACAATCGGGTCCTTACTAATAAAGCATTGAGTATATGGGCTTATCATTGAAATGATGGGGCTTTCGATGTCGACATCTAACGCCTTATAATCAAGATATACTGGGGCTTCCATGGTCAACAACTGGGGCTGACCCAAAAGTTATGTCTCGAGAGACATCGTTGAGTAGGCTTGATCAAATGGGTGTCAGGAATTGAATTTTCGATTACTTGCGCTAGGCCTCCGACCTCGCTCCACCATATACACCTCATCGTGACTCTCATTCCTCACAACAACAAACAAAAAATCCTCAAAAGAAAATTCACAATTCCTTTCTTTCTTGATTCTCCCTTTTGTGTAATACACATTTTGTCTTGTTTAAGATAAGCAATGGTTGAAATGCAAGCAATGCCACGCGTTGTCAAAAATAATGTGTTTCTCATTTTGTAAAAGAAAAAAATGATGAAAAAATGAAAAATGATAAAAAAAAAAAAAAATAAAAAAAAAATCCATTTAAAAAAAAAAAAAAAGAACAAAAAAAGAAAAAAAATCCCTCATTCAAAGTTCATCAAAGCGAGCAGTTCTCAAAGTGATGTGTTTCTTTATCTTTCTATCTCTAAATCATGATGTTTTGGTTGCACATGTATGACACACTTTCTGCACATGAATGCCACGATATCACTTGTATATTGCATACTTGTGAAATCTTCTGCAGGAATGTTTTCAACACCCACTACATCTCATCCAGATGGGAACTCTGCTCGTTTCATTCCGCTCACCTATGAATCCATCAAGATGTTTTTGCTTAGGGAATATAGTTTCTCGATGCTCCAATCTCTAATCAAAATGTGTTTTTCGAGTTTTTCACAAACTCAAACTACGTAAGGTCTGATTCCCGCAAGGGATAGCTTCCGCAAGTCCAACCACAAATGCATTGAAATGTTGAAAAAGGAGCTTGTCACCACAATTCCAACCACACACGCATCAGAGCATTTTGCAAAAACTTGAGACAACCTCGCATATCCACCATGCCCTGCACGACAAGAATCAAAAATCTCATCACACAACGACTTCAAGGCAAGGATTCAAGATTCTCTCAAATGTAGCAGTGTACAACAATCCTCAAATCATCAACAACATGCAGTGTATCCTTGAATTTATTTTCATGGTATACTTCTACATGTCTAATTTGTTTCGATGGAAAAATATTGCTAAAACTCTAAAAAATGTTTTAGGCTCGAGACACCGAATAGATCTCACTCTTAGGCTCGAGAACGCCGAATAGATCTCACTCTTAGGCTCGAGACGCCGAATAGTTCTCACTCTCAACTCTCGCTCACCTTTAGGCTCGACACGTCGAATAGATCTCACTCCTAGGCTCGAGACGCCGAATAGATCTCACCCTTAGGCTTGAGACGCCGAATAGTTCACACTCTTAACTCTCGCTCACCTTTAGGCTCGAGATGCCAAATAGATCTCACTCTTAGGCTAAAGTTTCCAAATAGTTCTCACACTTAGGCTCGAGACGCCGAATAGTTCTCACCCTAAAAAAAATCATCATCATTTCAGGATCGAGACTCCTCCCAAAAATATCACCCTCAATCTCTTATAGGCCGACGAACCACCTAGAAGTCCCCTCAATCTCATTGACTGATAGGCCGATGAATCCCTTAGAAGTCTCTTCAATATCCTCGAATGATAGGCCGACGAACCCCCTAGAAGTCTCTTCAATATCTTTGACTTATAGGCCGACGAACCCCTAGAAGTCTCTTCAATATCTTTGACTAATAGGCCACGAACCCCTAGAAGTCACCGCTCTCATTTCGATGTTAGTCTACCTCGGTCTGTTCGGTCACCTATGAATTTGACCTCGAATGATATTTGGTTACCCCCTGGTTCACTCGAAAAAATCGAGTTGAATCCCTCCGTTAAACTACGTGACTGGTCTGATTCCCATGTGGGATACGTAGGCAGCCTGTCACCTCAGGCACGACCACCCCTTCTTTCAAAAAGTTTGTTACCCCGGTCTATTCGGTCACCCCCGAATTTGACCCCCTTGAATATTTGGTTACTCTCTTGGTCCACTCGAGCCCTCGGGCTGGATCTCCCTCAGAACTACGCCCCAACTTGATTCCCGAAAGGGATACGTAGGCATCTCGAATGCAAGAGCTTAGTCGCCGATTCTCTCAAATCTGATCAATCCCCAGCAAAGAGAATTCGACTTCTCAATGCTAACCCCGGCTCAGAGATGTATGTGATATCACCAACTCATAAGTCTATCATCCATCCCCATCCATCCGAACTACGATTGTTCTGATTCTCATAAGAGATACGTAGGAATCTCAGATTCCCGAGTTCGACCATATGATTGTGTTTGTTTGCTTGCTTGAGTAGAACTACGGAGGCTTGATTCCCGCAAGGGATACGTAGGAAGCCCTACTTTGGGCCCAACCGTCAAACCCTAGATGAGATCGGTTGTCTATATTGGATTGTCGAATCCCCTTTACATCACAAGTGAATTCGACGAGGGGCTCTGTAAACACCCCGATCTCGCACCTCTAAAACCAAACCTAAATTGGTCTAAGCGCGATAATTGACCTAAAACCATAGATGGGCGGTTTAGGACTACCAACTGCCTTATCGGTGCATTGAATGAAGAAACCGGTTCGCGACTGTGATCAGGACTCAAAACCGAGCAAATATGCGTATTCTCCGAAAATCAAGCGTCGGGTCCCTACGGCGGGCACTGCACCCCTAGAATGCCTTTTACCGGACTTCCTTTGCATTTAAATTATATTATGTTATTTCCTTTCTCGTAAACATATTATAGATATGCCATTGTGACCAAAAAATTAAGAGGAGCAACTTTCGTGTTGGACGCGCAAACGAATGGGACACCATTGCGCGCACACCGGAGCAGTTGCGGACCATTACGGAACGAGAAAACAGAGCCGTAAATGATGCAAATCCACATTGCATGGTCACCAAAACGTGGCCATCTGCTGAGTATTGAATGTGGTGAGTCATCCCCCATGGACCAATCACAAGGCGACAAGCGGAGGAGCAAGAATGGTATACTTTTTTCACCACCACCGTACGGCCCTGGTGCTGCCGTACGGCTGGTCTCCCCTGGGCTGCTCAGCCTTTGTTCATCAATAATGTTGAACACAATGATGGCCATTCTATCGCCTTTACATCACCCCCATCACCAAGAATCCGGGCAAACACTCCACCTCCCTCTTCTACCCCTATTGTAGGGCAATTTGGTCACAAAAAACCCACCTCCCTCCTCCATATACTCTCCATCCTACAATATTCCTCTCTAGTTCTGTAGACACCCCATTTCGGACATTCATTCATAATCACACTACTTCTGTGTCTCGCCTTTGATTTGGGTCAAAACTCGTTAAGTTGGACATGTTTCGTTAAGTTTCTGACTGACTCCGTTAGTCAGGTGCCAAAATGAACATTAAAACTACTGCAGAGGGCAAAAAGTGAATTCCAGCACTGAGATGTCTCATACGAGACATTGATGTCTCGTACGAGGTATCCCCCTCGACAGTCGGGTTTCTCAACAGTTTCCTTGTTTATCGCAACCTCGTTTCTTGGCAAACACTCAAGCAATCCGGGAAAAACCTAATGAGCGATCCTAGAGTCCAAAATTACCTCCTTGGAAATCAATTCCTTGATTCCCATCCAAACTTACCTTCTTGGCTTAAATCCTAGGTCAAGAACTCCTATAAATATAGAGGTTCTTGAACCGAAAAACCTCTAGAATTGTCATTCACCCAAAAACCACTCCAAATCTGATAAAAAAGGTCCTCATGATCAGCCTCTCTTCCTCCCCCACGAAATTCAAGCCTTCACAACACCATTCAAGCCAAGTTTATTGGATCTTCAAGGCTTTTAGTCAAGGCCATCCATAGGATTCTGGAAGAACGATTAGGTAAACTCTTTGTTTTCTACCTTCTCATCCTCTTCTTTGTTTTTGAAGTAGTGTGATTCCATCAAAGGATCAGCCTAGAGCCTTTCCAATCCATGGAGATGGACTCGAAGCACATGATCCGACATCCCAAATAAATAAGAAATTATTTATTTGCTTGTTTCCTTCTTTTATACATGAATGCACAATATTAATAATTATGATGATGATTTCGTAAGCAAGACCGATCCTAGATCGGGTGGATAGGGTGCTCCTTGACCTTCCCAATCCATAACTTAACCCCCGAACTCAAGAATCTCATGGTCCGTGTTTCGTTAAACATGGTGGCGACTCACAACAACCGAGCAACAATCAAGTCCTTACAACTCGAAGCCTAAACCGGGAGGCGGTCAAAAGGGGGCGCGCGCTCACAGTGGCGACTCTACTGGGGACGATCATCATAAGAGGGTTAGACTTTTGTTGAAATCATCATCGTTATTCTTTAAATTCTGCATTCTGTACTGTAATCTGTTCCCAAACTAGGATGCCTCGTACGAGGGATCGTTGTCTCATACGAGAGATCTCAGTTATGTCCGGCTGATCTGATTCTCTGGTTTTAAAAAGGAATTTTGTTCGGTTCAAAAACGTACACAGGGTTTCAGATCTGCTCCCCCCTCTGTTTCTGAGTCTTAGGACCTTCCTAGCGACGAAAAAACTCCCCATGTATCGTAAAGCTAACCTTTGTTTTGCAGGAGTACTTGCTAATTGGTTTTATTCCTTGCTTTACTTGCGTTTTCTTTATGTGTGAACTACGACGGCCTGAGTTCCTCCACAAGAGGGAAACGTAGGCAGCCACTTGGCCCGGCTATTGCATGTTTTTGTTTTACTTTCAAAAAAAACTTTCTATTTTCTCATTGTCACCTAGATCTTGACTCTCACACAATTGCACACATGTAGAATAGTTGCACTACATACCCTATAAACCAGGGTCCCAATCGGAGGACGGATGTCGGTCAGCACCCCCATTCTAACGAATGGCCCTCGCCGGTCTCTCCAAAGATGGTGTACCCACTCCGTGACACGCTCCTAGACTGTGTTCATGGGGAGCCTTAGCCGTAAGACTTTCATCAACCTCATGCATACATACTAGTTAATAAGACACTCCTCGAGACCGGTCGGTTTGATTCTTAGGGTTGTTTTAATCTTTGCCCAAGATAATGCATCTTTACAATCTATAATCCTCCCTTGTGAATTTGACGAATGTCCCTTCGGTAAAATGTTGAACAAAGGATTTTGAAAAAATGGAGAACCCCTCTACGAAAATCCGAGTTTGTGTTTTCCTACTTTCACTATTCTGTGCGGGGTTATGGATGCCATTCGGTTGTCTCATTCGGTTGTCCCTTAAAATTCACAAGGTTTGATTGCATTAATGCGTTGTTTAACAAAGTGCAAAACAACTACGGAATCACTTAGGTTTGGTTAATTTGAATGGTGGATTCTGATGAGAATATGGGACCTTTGCCCGAATTGTCCGTTTGGGAGAGTGCAATACAGGTGAAAAACAAGGGGCTCATATTCTAGGGTGACAGAATCCACTATTCCAGGATGAACTAGATAGTAACCTCTTAAAATGAATCAAATTCCGTCCGACCAATAGGATTAAAATCTGCAAATCTGACTGTCAGGATGGATGCCTCGTACGAGACATCCATGTCTCGTACGAGACATCCTCATTTTTCTGTGATTCTACCGTGTTGGTCAACCCAATCTCATAAAAGCCGACTTGTTGGGACCCCAGCCTGGATCTGACACATTTTTTGCACTCTAGGTCCATCCGATCACCAATGTAGCTCCACACTCCCAACACAATGTCAAGCGCCAAGTTTACTCAAGAACTCAATGACCTCAAAGCTCGACTAGAGAGGGAAGTGGGTCAACTCTCTGAGGTGTACACGACGGTCTTGTACGCACGCTTCAACAGGGTAATAGAAGAAGAATTCATGACTCGACTACAGACACAAAAGGAGTTCTTCAACAGAGAAATCAAATTCCTCCAAAATCAATTGCTAGCCCGAGAAGAGGAAGTAGGCGCATTCCGAAAAGGCCTAATCATGCAAGAAGAATACTATGAGAAGAAGATTGATACACTCCAAGCATGCCTACAAGCTCAAATAGAGTGTTACAAAATGGAAGTTGAATCCAAAGCTAAGGCAAAGCCAAGAACCTACCACAAGTATGAAGGCATCACTCAAAGCAAAATGTTTGACATACTCGTGGAAGCCGGTAAAATCACACCAAGGAAGCCTCCTACTATTCCAAGGGAATTCCCTCTTAATCATGCCCATCATCTCTTCTGCAAGTTCCATAGGGCCACTGGCCACGACACTGACTCTTTCCACCACCTCAAAGATGTGATCCAAGATCTCATAGACACTAAGCAACTAAAGGTCCCTAATGTAGTGGCAAGCCATCTCCCAACTGCGGGAGGAGGAATCAATGTAATAGAAATAGCAAGTGAAGAAGAGGAGACTACTCGCCTAATCCCAAATGTGGGCGAGAGCGCTCCAAAGTTTAATAATGAAATTTCTTTCTATTACATGTTTTCTTGGGATCAAATACTAGATAGAAAGAATAATAAAGAAAAGGAGGATGTTAACTTACTCACCCGCTCCGGTCGAGTCATAATCAACAAAGATCCAAGAATAGAAGAGCCATCATCTTCGAAAGAGCCCGAACCCGTTGAGCTTGACGATCCACTTCTTAAACAACTAAAGAAAACTCAACCAACATTTCCATATGGGATCTCTTAGGCTCATCTCATAAGCATCGAATGATGATCTCTAAAGCTTTAGCCCAAGTCGAAGTGCCCAAAGAAATAACTCCCGAAGCGTTAACGCAAATGGTAGGCCAAATCCAATTTGGCAATGTGATCACATTCATCGACTTAGATCTACCACAGTATGGTGGAGGGCACACCAAAGCTCTCTACAAAACCGCAAGGGTCAATGGGCATCGAATCCCCAGAATCCTAGTAGACAATGGGTCCGCCATAAATGTCTTACCCAAGAAAGTCATGGTAACGCTTGGCCTTACCTCAAGAGAGCTAAAACCGTCAACTCTTACCGTACGAGGGTTTGATTGTACTGCACGCTCACCTATAGGGGCGATCACTCTAACGGTTATAGTGGGAGAGATAACTACAAAGGCAGAATTCCAAGTCATTGACATCCCTTCTTCCTTCAACCTTCTTCTGGGGCGCCCGTAGCTACATCAAACAGGAGGAGTACCATCAACTCTCCATCAGTGTGTCAAGTTTAAACATACCGACACGATAGTCACCGTACTTGGGGAACTAGTCACTGCTAGCCCGATCTTAGAAATTCAGTATGAGGCAGCTGACCACCTCTTCAATGGATTCGAAATCTAAAAGCAAAGTAGTGTAGAGATGGTAGAAGTGGACAATGAAAATGACTATTCTAAGGCGATTCCATTCTCTGGAATGCGCCCAGTACTTAACATAATGCTAAAAGAAGGGCACTTCCCCGGTCTTGGACTTGGAAAGTATTTACAAGGGATAAAAGAACCACCACCTGTCGTTCTATATCCGCCCGAATATAGTCTAGGGTATGAGTCACCACTCAAGGGCATCCCTAAGGAAGAAAGTGATTGGACCTCATACATAGTGCCACTAGCACCGCCCTATCGAAAGACTCTAAACGGGTACTTTGTACGCGAGAGGGAAAACATGCCATACTTCATGTTCCCTGAACCATGGATCGGCTATAGGGGGAAGCGCCAACCGGGATTTGAAATCTTCAGTGACTGTGATCCGTACTCACTTGAAAAGAACTGATTCAAATCTCATAGCTACCTCGAGAATTAGAGGGTACCAAGGCCGAAGCATGCAGTGAGTGGGACTTTGTGTTGGGAGAAGACCTACTGCGCCAATTTCTCAACCTGTGCAAGCTAGAGGATACTCAGATCAATGCCATAGACAAGGGGGCGCTCCGAACCAAGACTACACCAAGTTTATCGAGAAAAGTGACGAGCCTATCCAGAACTGGTATACAACTGGGGGACCCATAGCAAGTAAAGACTTCCTGATCAAAGAGTTAGGATGCACTCCGCATCCCCATAGAGAAAGAAAATTTGTAACTCTTACCTTAGAATCAGATACCGCTACCGATGATCTCACCCAAGAGGACTTGGATGCCATCGCGGAACATGTATTCCCCTACTTTCTTAATGAAAACGTAGATCTTTCTGAGTATCCTGAGATTGCTAACGTCGTAAATGATTAATTAACTAATAACTCTAACGAATTAGATAATAATGAGTCATATGACGAGATAGATCAAGAAAATGAACAAATATTAAAAGAAATTAACAAGCAAGTAGGTCATCGTGGCGGAAATGGTCCTATTGATGCCGAAGAAATGCCGAAGAAATGCAAACAGTTAATTTGGGGACGGACGATGATCCGAAAGAGACCAAGATTGGCAGTTTCTTCAAGGGTAAAGACCGACAAACCCTCATAGCGCT
Source organism: Campanula takesimana (assembly GCA_026119855.1). Taxonomy (NCBI): domain Eukaryota; kingdom Viridiplantae; phylum Streptophyta; class Magnoliopsida; order Asterales; family Campanulaceae; genus Campanula; species Campanula takesimana. Next base: position 418,968 of record JAOWBW010000971.1, on the reverse strand, counting down.
TCTCTGAGAATTCATGGATGTGTTCGTATGGTCCTACAAAGATATGCCGGGGGCTATCCAATTCGATTGTTGAGCATAAGATACCGCTGCTTCCCGATTCAAAGCCAGTCAAATAGAAACTCCGCAGAATTAAACCCGAGTGGTCGGTACAAGTCAAGCAAGAGATAGAGAAACTCCTGAGTGTTGGGTTCATCAAAGTGATAGAGTATCCAACCTGGTTGGCTAACACTGTGCAGGTTTCCAAGGAAAATGGAAAGGTCCGCATCTGCGTAGATTTCCGTGACCTCAATAGAGCATCTCCAAAAGATGATTTTCCTCTCCCCAACATAGACATGCTCATTGACAATACCACAAAGTATGAGGTCCGCTCATTCGTAGACGGGTTCGTGGGGTACAACCAGATCCTCATGGCCGAGGAGGACCAACACAAAACAGCGTTTACCACACCTTGGGGGACGTTCTGTTATACAGTCATGCCATTCGGACTCAAAAATGCTGGAGCCACGTACCAGAAAGCGTAACTGTGCTGTTCCATGACATGATACATAAAGAGATGGAAGTGTACGTTGATGATATGATCATACACTCCAAAGGCTCCGATGGGCAGCACTTCGTCGACCTTAGAAAGTTCTTTGAAAGGTTGAGACACTACAAGATGAGACTTAATCCGACCAAGTGCACGTTTGGGGTAGTAAAAGGAAAGGTCCTTGGATACATGGTCACCGAGCGTGGCATAGAAGAGGATCCCGCTAAGATTAAAGCCATCATTGACATGCCTCCATCTAAGATGCAAAAAGAAGTCAAGGGATTCATGGGCCGCCTTCAGTACATTAGTCGTTTCATTAATCAGCTCACGACGATGTGCGAGCCCATTTTTAAACTCCTTAAGAAGAATGCATCCCTAGAATGTACCGAAGAATGACAAGAAGCCTTCGAAAAAGTCAAGGAGTACTTGGTAAACCCGCCAGTATTAGTCCCACCGCATAAAGAGAAACCGCTGACCTTGTACCTCACAGTCAATGACACTGCACTAGGGGCTATGCTAGCACAAGAGCAACCCGATTCGAAGAAAGAGAATGCCGTATACTTTGTCAGCCGTCACTTCCAAGGAGCTAAATTTAATTAGTCTGCATTAGAAAAGTTGTGTGCTGCACTAGTATGGGTGTAGACACCCCGCCTTGGACCGCTCACCCCGATTGCACACTTGATTTTGTGTTTCTCCCTCTTTTAAGTGTTTTCTGTTTGTTTCTGTTACTTTGGTTAAGTTCCAGACGGACTCCGTTAAGTCCCGGGGCTAAACTGAATAACAGTTCTAACTTTCTAGTCCATTCTGTCAGAAATTGCTTCTCAGAGTCGCGCGCCTCCGCCCCTTGAGGCCAGACGCGCGCGCCTTCCGCCACCTAGGTGGGATGCGCGCGCTTCTGGGGCGTGTCAGTTACAGATTCTGCCCAAGAATCTCTCCCTTGCTCATTATACAAGATTTTTCCCGGGACAGATTTCTTGGAGACTCCGTTTGGCTCCAAAAACAGTCACTTTTCAACTATAAAAATCCCTCCTATCCATCATTGGAGGAGGACTTGGAAAATCATTACTTTCAAACCTTTTTACTCACTTCCTTCATAGACTTTTCTTGGGACTTCTTCAACAAAGTATTCAATCTCTTCTTCAAGGCTTCAAAAGAGATTCTTTTTTAAGGATACTATAGGTAAAGGTCTTAAACATTTCTCCTTCTTCTTCTTCTTCTTCTTCTTCTTCTTCTTCTTCTTCTTCTTCTTCTTCTTCAAATCAAATGTGCAATCACCCAAAACCATTTGGGATATGACACCAATGGTCCTTTCATTACATTGAATTGGCCTAGGAGTCATCTCCCTACATTTCAAACTCGAAAACCCTTTTTTATCATCATTTTAATAGAAAGAACACATTTATCTTAAAAAGTGAATTATGAACAAACAAGACCGACTTTGCTCGGGCGAAATGGGTGTTTAAGTACTTCCCATTTCGTAACCTAACCCCCGAACACCTCATCCCAAAGAATCTCTGTTTTCGTAAATCAAACTTAGGCTCATAAACATTAGGTTTTCTTACGTTCCTCAAAAACGTGGGTGGCGAATCTTAAAACTTCAATTAGACATCCTAGGGTGATTCACGCGCTCGAGCCTAAAGCCGTGGTCCCGCCCCCGGGGTATCTACAGTGGCGACTCCGCTGGGGATGCTTGAAGGTTAAACTTGTGTTTCTGTTCATAATTCACTTTTCTGGGCATTTTGGAAATTGACATGGGAAGCGCGCGCCTCAGACCTTCGTGGTCCAAAGCGCGCGCGTCCCGAGTCAAATTCCAGAATCGCCCGCCTTCCGTGTGTTCTTCCAATTCTTCCTACTATTTCGTGCTGACAAACATTGCAGGGGTTCCAACACACAATCAGGACCAGGGAAATCCCCTAAGTCCATAAGTTTCTGATGATCTGACAGGTGAGCCCAGAAGCGGGCGCCTCCCAGTTTCTATGCGCCAATCGCGCGCTTCCCACAACACTAGCCCGAGGCGCGCGCTTCTGGGCCAATTTCCAGGGCAAGAACAGGTTTCAGTGACTGAACAGAACAGTGGGGTGTGGGCACAGTTGCCTACATCAGAATAGAATTGAACCCTTGGACTGTTTAATTTTATGTTTTTATTTACCGGTCACATGGGTGATTCGGGAGTTGTAATTTACGTGTTTATGTGTTTTTTATCTTTTCTTTTCAAAAAAAAAAATATATATAATTTTTTTTTTTGTCGCATGATGGACCTCACACTACGCGCACAATTCCTATCAACTGCTCACTATCGAGTCGCACAAGTCCAACCCCAAACCCGTCGAGGCCCGTCCTAGAAAGTTTCAAGCTCCACTTGACCTTGGCTCTTTCGAAGCGGTAAACCTCAACCCGTGGCGTAGTTCATGACTACATGCCGGGGGTGACCTTTAAGCCTCATATTCAAGCCGAGCACAAACCACACAATTCTAGTTAGGGTCCAACACTCTGTGACTCAAGTCGGTTTCCATGTACCGAGATTTCCCTAAACTAATGTCTTCAAAACATACATGCCAACTTGTTGAAACGGACGCAATTAAAATCCGTCCCCAAAAGTGGTTATTTTGGACGAAAATAAAAAAAAAATCCGTCCCCGCATGTATGCTTTACTACATTAATTTAGTTTAATTCCGATACATGTAGGATTCACAAACGTGATGGAATCCGATGAGTATATGGGACCGCGAGATGGTCTATATACTAGTGTGACGATTCCATTATCTTCTTAGAAACCCCAAAAGGGATCCATTCCCTCCGACTTATAAATAAAAAAAAAGAGTCTTTTTTTTTATGTGGTTCGAGTCGTGTGCCCAACTGTGTGTTCTCAACCTCCTCATGGACCGAAAGTGTGAACTGAGACTGACAAGGGCTACTTCTCCAATTATAGGTCCGATTGGTACTCTCCGCATCTACAGAGATTCATCCAACAGGCTTGTCCGTGAACCGATCACTCCAACAGCTTCTACATCATCAATGGCCGGCGACTCCAACACCAACAACGCCATGACTCTCGAACAGCTTTCTGCCATGGTTCAAACACTCCAGCAACAAATCACCACTCTCAACAACGAGGCTCAAACCAAAGAAGCCTTGTGGCAAGCTCATGTCGACAGTCAAAGGGAGGCCCACGAGGCCGAGGTTGACCAACTGAAAGCCAAGCTCCTCAAACTCTCCAAGAACAAGGGGGTTAATGACAACGAGGAATCCGAGTGGACCAAGGGTTTGTTTGAAATCCCGTATGTCAGTGCCCGTACCAAAAAAGTGGGGGGACCAAGCACCGACAACAACGACCCCAAAATGGTCGATTCCATCATGGCCTACATTGATCAGAAATTCAACGGCCTCAACATGGGAAAAGGCTCCAACACAAGCCTTTATCAGTCATCCATCCTCATGAGCACGATGGACGCTCTTCCCGACAAATTCAAGATGCCCAACAATAGCAAGTTTAAGGGCAACTCATGCCCGATGGCCCACATCGAGACTTACATTTGGGCTATGGTTCCGAAGAAGGTCTCCCCAAAAGTTATGGCTCAATGCTTTCCTTTCACCCTCGAGGGGTCGGCAAAGGATTGGTATGCAACTCTCCCGCTCACTGTCCGTCTTGATTGGGATGCCGCTATGCTTGCCTTCAAGAATCAATATCAAGGCAACACCACTCACCGGCCCACAAGGAAAGAGCTCGAGAATACCACTCAAAGAGACAACGAGTCCTTCATTGACTTCACAAGGAGATGGAATGACAAGCTCTCTGAAATTGTTGAGAGGCCAAACACAAAAGCAAATGGACATCTTTCTCAAATGTCTCATGATTGATCTCCGCGCTCACGTAAGTGGGGCTTGCTACTCTGACTTCTCCCAAATGTATGAGGCGGGGGTACGCATGGATGACTTGCTCAAGGAGATTAAAAAGGCCACTCCTACCTACCGATACAAGGCCGCCTCTAGTTCAAACAAAGAGGATTCTGTCAATGCCGTTACTACTGACAAGGGGAATTACAAGAAGGTTCCCCCACCACAAGGCAAGCGGTTCCAAAACGACCGCGTCTACACTCCTCTCAACGGCATGACCATCACCGAGGCCTATGAAGCTCTAAAGGCTAAGGGACAAATCACCCCTATTCAAGGGTACAAGCAACCACAACCGCTCCGTCCCAATCATGCCCACCACAAATGGTGCGACTACCATCAATGCACCGGCCACCTCACTGAGGATTGCTTCTCCATCCGCAACACCATCCAAGACCTCATAGACAAGAAGTAATTCATAATCCCTAATGAGGGTGGTGTCAATGTAATAGAGGTAGGAGAGTTTGAAGGAACCACTCATTCGATCCCAATTGTGAATGAGGGCTCCGATGATATAAATAAACTTGATAATTCTTGTTATGTTGTGACTTATGATGAGATTATGAGGGAAGTCTTAGAGAATAGGAAGAAGAAGCTACAAGGGACCGTGAACGTGCTCACTTGCAGTGGCCGAGTAAAAACGAGCACAAATCCCTCCGAATACTGCAGCAACCAGCACCTCTTCTCAAAGATCGCAAGCACGCGACACACCCGAAGATCCTTTGTTAACACAACTCAAGAAGACGCAAGTCAACATATCCGTCTGGGACCTTATTGCATCATCAAAGAAACACCGAGACCTCGTCATTAAGAACTTGGATGACACATCAGTCTCTCCCGACACGACTCTCGAGGACCTCACAGCAATGATAGGTCACATTCACTTCGGCAATGTCATCACTTTTTCACTTTTGCCGACATGGACCTCCCGCCATTTGGGTCAGAACACAATGAAGCCATCTACCTCAAAGTTAGGGCAAGGGGGAGACCCATCTCAAGGGTTCTCGTAGACGGTGGCTCTGCACTCAACTTAATGCCTAGCCGAGTCATGGGCATACTGGGGCGCAAAAGCTCCGATTTACAACCCTCCGCACAAGTCATTAGAGGGTACGACAGCACTGCCCGTACCGTCATAGGAATGATAGAAGTTGATATCGAATTTGGAAGCATGATCATGCCCATCCCATTCCAAGTACTTGACGTCCCTGCTTCATTCAACTTACTTCTAGGCCGACCTTGGATCCACAGTTCCAATGCGGTACCTTCCACTCTCCATCAGTGTGTTAAGATCAGAAATGGGGACGAGATAGTCACTATCATGGCCGAAAATGTCACCGTCCACAGAAATGGGGGACAACCCGTTCACCAAGTCCAACACGGGATAGAAGATGCCACTCTCTCCGGCGTCAACACCATTGACAAAGAAGGGGGAAACAGACAATGGGCCCTCGGCAATCCTAAAGTCCTCCGCATGATGAGGAACATGAATCACTTTCCCGGTTTAGGCTTAGGGAAGCATCAACAAGGGATATTTCACCCCGTGGAAGTTCCTTTTGTCAAGAACAAGTTTGGTCTGGGATACGAGCCTACCAAGGATGACTTGAAGTACGAGCAAGCAGTCAAGAATCAAAGGACCCAAGCTCGCAAAGAAGGTCGACAATATGAAATCCCTAACTTGAAGCCTTACCGCAACACACTAAACGGTTACTTTGTTTGCCAAGGGGAAGATGTTCCATACATGATCTTTCCCGAACCATGGGTTAACGACAAGGGCGTCAGAAAGCCCGGTCTTGAGATCTTCACCTATTGTGAAATACCGGCACAAGAAAGAGAACCTACTCCAATGTCACCCCGAGAGTGGTGGGGCAAGAAAGTGACTATAGAGTCTGAGGTAGAGGTTACCGTGGGGGAAGAACTATCCGATCTAGCCTCCATGTTCAAAGAATTTGCCATCATGGACGATTGTCAAGTCAATGCCATCTCCGACAACACAGAAATGGAGAGCCCATCTATTAGCGAGATTCAGCCAAGCTCTGAGCCAATCAACAACTGGTATTCAACGAAGGGGCCCTTAGTATCCGAGGATTTCTTGATCCGAGAAATGGGTTGCATACCCCGTACAACAACAAAGGAAGAGCGGCTCACACTTACTTTCGAGTCCGAGAGTGTTTCTAATGCCCTCACCCAAGAGGATATGGAGGCAATAGCCGAGCGTGTGTTTCCTTTCTTTGCTAATGAAAAATTTGATATTTCTGAGTACCCCGAGATTGCAAACATCATAAATGATGAATTAACTAATAACAAACCTAATGAACAAGTTAATAACGATTCAAATTATGATGAAATAGACCATGAAAACATAACATACCTAAATGAACTAGATCAACAGGTTCGTTGTCGTGGTAAAAATGGTCCAGGGGCTGATGAAGAATTGCATACTGTTAATATGGGTACCGACGAAGAGCCGAAAGAAACGAAGATTGGCAGCTTCTTCAAGGGGGAAGACAAAGACAAACTGACTGCATTGCTCAGAGAATTTGTGGATGTATTCGCATGGTCATACAAAGACATGCCGGGTTTGGACAGAAAGGTCGTAGAGCACAGAATTCCGATCAGAGAGGACGCCAAGCCAGTAAAGCAAAAACTCAGAAAGATCAAGCTAAAATGGTCTCTACAAGTCAAAGAAGAGATTGAAAAGCTCCTCATTGTGGGTTTCATCAAAGTCATTGAGTATCCAACTTGGCTAGCCAACATTGTGACAGTCAGAAAGGCAAACGGAAAGGTTCGAGTTTGTGTGGCCATCTGGGATTTGAACAAAGCTTCCCCGAAAGATGATTTTCCACTACCAAAAAATCGACATGCTCGTCGATTCAACTGCCAACTATGAAGTCCGCTCATTTGTGGACGGTTTTGCTGGTTACAATCAGATCCTCATGTCTGAAGAAGATCAACACAAGATAGCTTTCATAACTCCGTAGGGCACTTTCTGCTACACAGTCATGCCGTTCGGACTAAGGACGCTGGGGCTACCTACCAGAGGGTTGTTACGGATCTATTCCACGATATGATTCATAAAGAGATCGAGGTCTATGTAGACGACATGATCATCCATTCGAAGGGAACCAATGGTCAACATTTGATCGATCTTCACAAATTCTTTGAAAGGCTTCAACAACACAAGATGAGACTCAATCCCGCAAAGTGGACTTTTGGGGTCATCAGAGGGAAGGTTCTTGGTTACATGGTCACTGAAAGAGGAATTGAAGTCGATCCCTCCAAGATCAAGGCAATCATTGACATGCCTCCCCCAAGGACTCAGAAAGAAATCAAAGGTTTCATGGGCAGACTTCAATACATCAATCGGTTTGTGCACCAACTCAGTTCCATGTGTGAGCGAATCTTCAAGCTACTAAAAAAGAATGTGGCTCTAGAATGGACCGATGCGTGCCAAGAAGCCTTCGACCAAGTGAAGCATTACTTGACATGCCCTCCAGTTTTGGTTCCACCACACGAAGAGAAGCCTCTCTTGCTCTATCTCACTGTCAATGATGAAGCCCTAGGGGGTATGTTAGCACAAGAACAGCGAGACTCCACAAAGGAGAATGCCATCTACTTTATCAGCCGACGGTTTCAAGGAGCTGAAAAGAACTACTCTGTCTTAGTTGTGCTGCATTGGTTTGGGTTACTCAAAAGCTCAAGCATTACATGGAGGCCTTCCCAATCAAGTTGGTAGCAAAAGTGGACCCACTCCGCTACATCTTCGAGAAGCCTTTCATGTCAACAAGAATAGCCAAATGGTATTTCATGCTCGCCGGCTACGATATCACTTACGTCACACTCAAATCCATCAGGGGGAAGGTGTTCAGTGATCAGCTTGCTGAATTTCCGTGTGACGAAGTGAAGGGGGAAGATGTACAGTTCCCCGACGAGCATTTAATTTGCGCTATAACAGAGGAAAATAAGTGGTAACTTTTTTTCGATGGCGCAGCCAATAAGCATGGATATGGCATAGGACATGTATACTCCAATCGCTATCCGCCTCGAATTTGAAGCCACTAACAACACAGCTGAGTACGAAGCTTGCATAGCGGGGCTCGAAGCAGCCCTCGAGAGAAATGTCATAAGTTTAGAAGTATTCGGTGATTCCTTGCTCATCATCAATCAGACATCTGGAAAATGGAAGATTCAAGACTCGACCCTGCAACGGTATGGTCAACATCTCGAGGAGTTGGTTGAACAATTTCAAGAAATCACCTTCAATTACCTGCCAAGGGACAAGAACCGTTTTACTGATGCACTAGCCACCATCGCTTCACTGGTCGAAATGCCTGAGGGTAAAATGGTGAAGCCCTTCAAAATTTCCCGACGAAACAGTACGGCATACTGCATGAGTATTGAGATCAACGAGGTCCAAGCAAACTCCCCGTGGTACGCAGATATCATGAATTTCCTCAAGGATGGTACTTATCCCGAGAACAGCAATAAGAAGTCTCAAATGGCATTGCAAAGACTAGCCTCCCGATATGTACTGATTGGGGACAGAGTCTACAAAAGGTATCACGAGGGGATCAATCTCCTATGTGCAAATGAGACCGAAGCTCAAGAAATAATGCATGAGATCCACGAAGGTGAATGTGGGCCTCACATGAACGAGTTTATGTTGGCCAAGAAGATACTCCGCATGGGTTATTATTGGAGTACCATGGAAAGGGACTGCATCGAGAAAGTCAAGAGGTGCGCCAAATGCCAAATCCATGCCAATCTACAGCACGCTCCACCCTCACAGCTTTACAATATGACCACGCCTTGGCCTTTCTCTTGTTGGGGCATAGACATCATCGGCAAAGTTCACCCTACTGGAAGCAACGGACAATCTTTCGTCCTAGTAGCCGTGGACTATTTTACAAAATGGGTCGAAGCACAAGCTTACCGAGTTCTTAACGCCAAGAAAGTGGCCGAATTCGTGAAAACCCACATCATGTGCCGATACGGCGTTCCTCATGAGATCATCTCAGACAACGGGTCTCACTTCGAGAAAGCTAATAAGACAATCGAGACCATTGTGAAGAAAATGGCCTCCACTGGAAGGGATTGGCCCGAAAAGTTACCTCTAGCATTATGGGGCTACCGCACGTCAATACGGACAGCGACTGGAGAAACTCCTTATGCACTGGTATATGGTTCCGAAGCTGTGCTACCAATAGAGCTCGAAGTTCCGTCCCTGCGGGTCCTCCTCGAGAACCAAGTCAATGAAGTCGATTGGATGTAAATTCGATATGAACAGCTAGCCCTACTCGACAAGAGAAGGCTAAGAGCGATCAAACGTACGAGGGCCTATCAACAAAGAATGTCTAGGGCTTTCAACAAAAAGGTGAAGCCCCGAAACATCAGTGTGGGAGATTTGGTCCTAAGACAACACCCTCCTAATGCCATGAACCCCCTTGGAAAATGGGGACCCCGATGGATTGGTCCGTATGTAGTCAAGAAGATACTAAGCGGCGGTGCAGTCCGACTCGTGGACTTAGACGGAGATCAACTGCCAAAGGAAGTCAACCTCGAAAAATTGAAGAGGTTTTACGTCTAATAAACGAAGACCATAAAAAAAAAAAAAAAAAAAAAAAAAAGCTCGCTAGGTTGAAAACCCGCAAGGGTGGCCTAGGAAAAAATTAGAGCGCGTGCAAAAAAGAAGCCCGCTAGATTGAAAACCCGCAAGGGCGGTCTAGGCAAAAAACAGGGTGCACACGAAAAAAAAAAATGGTCTTCGTTTGTTTGAACTACAGAGACCTGAGCCTCTACACTAGAGGAACGTAGGCAACCTTCGGGTGCGGTCTAAAACATAAACAAATACCCAAATCATTTCAAATTAACAAGATGCAATTTTTTATTCATTCACTAAATCATCTTCATCATTACAATGGAAATGTTGAGCTACTAAAAGACTTAAAACATTAAAATCCTAACAGGTGGTCTATTCTAAATTGCAATCTCATGGGGTACAAAGAAATATTTAATCTTTCTTCGGTTTGGGGACCCATCGCTTTTGGGGATGGCCTTTAGTCTTCTTGGAGGGAGTCGGAGCATTCTCGAGACCACCAAGACGAGAAAAGACACTCGACGAGACGGAGCTTCATCAACAACCTTTTCCTTGCCCTTGCTGGAAGGAGCTTTGACCGAAACAACCACGGGACGCTTCCACACATGAGAAGAGTTCCCCTTGCCTTTCTTCTTCTTAGGCAAATAACGAGGCCTATAATCCCTCACGTGGACCACCGGCTTCATAGAATCCGCGGCAACAACATCCTCATTTGGTCTTCCCAAACGATCAAAAATGCTAGGACGCGTCTTCACAATTGGAGCAATGAGGACGGACTTATCACCTTCGGGGACGGAAACCTTGACTTCAAAAGTAAAGGTCATCGGGGCCATCGCTACAAGAATTTTGAGGTATAGGGTAAAGAAAAGGATGCAGAGTATTGCTGTGTGATCATCCTGATCGAAAATGATTTGAATTTATAGCTGTTGGAGTGCCCTGCTCAGAAAAGAAAGGGGCTGGAATTCAGCAAGCCAGAAGCGCCCGCGTCCCAGATGGAAGATGCTCCAGAAACAGCCTTTGTCAGTTCAAGAAGGAAGCCCAGGCACGTTCAAACGCCTTCTATCTACAGAAAAGATCAATCCCACCAACAAGAGAAGCTCAAAACGATGGCAGCAAGCACTCGGAAGGGCACACATTAATTTGGTCCGCCCTTAAGGCATGCATAAAAACTGAAATAAGATAGAAACTCCCATTCAAAGTAGGGTGTCTTTTATTTTCTCAAAAAATCAGTTCTTTTTACAATTCATCCCCAGCACAAAGCACTCCGCAGTCAACTGTGCCCGCACCCCGACAAAAGTCAAAGTCAAACAGTCAAAGTACGACCCACGACAACAAATTGGTCCGGGATGAACCACAGAATCACTGCTTCCTCATCAAACAAAATCCACATCCATCCAGAGCAAACGGTCCTCCGGGTCCCGCACTTCAGCAAACGGTCCTCTGGGTCCCACACTTCAGCAGACGGTCCTCCGGGTCCCGCACTTCAGCAAATGGTCCTCCGGGTCCCGCACCTCAGCAAACGGTCCTCCGGGTCCCGCACCGCAACAAACAGTCCTCCAATTCAGCAAACGGTCCTCCGGGTCCCGCACTTCAGCAAACGGTCCCCCGGGTCCCGCACTTCAGCAAACGGTCCCCCGGGTCCCGCACTTCAGCAAACGGTCCTCCGGGTCCCGCACTTCAGCAAACGGTCCTCCGAGTCTCGCACTTCAGCAAACGGTCCCCCGGGTCCCACACTTCAGCAAACGGTCCTCCGGGTCCCGCACTTCAGCAGACGGTCCTCCGGGTCCCGCATTCCAGCAAAAGGACCTCGCTCTCAGCAAACAGATCCCGCTTCCGGCAAACGGTTCCCGCTTCAGCAAACGGATCCCGCTATTGGCAAAGCCGCTCACACAGGGAGCGCACCCTTATCTCTCGAAGCCGCTCACACAGGGAGGGCACCTCTATCCTCCGCAATTTCAAATTCCTGCTTTTATCGAGTCTTTTTCTTTTCTTGGTGATGTCCTAGGCGGATGTCTGTCTTTCGTCGGTGCGTTTGCTTCGCAATCCATGCCGCCGAGGGGCTCTGTAGACACCCCGCCTTGGACCGCTCACCCCGATTGCACACTTGATTTTGTGTTTCTCCCTCTTTTAAGTGTTTCCTGTTAGTTTCTGTTACTTTGGTTAAGTTCCAGACGGACTCCGTTAAGTCCCGGGGCTAAACTGAATAACAGTTCTAACTTTCTAGTCCATTCTGTCAGAAATTGCTTCTCAGAGTCGCGCGCCTCCGCGCCTTCCGCCGCCTAGGTGGGATGCGCGTGCTTCTGGGGCGTGTCAGTTACAGATTCTACCCAAGAATCTCTCCCTTGCTCATTATACATGATTTTTCCCGGGAAATATTTCTTGGAGACTCCGTTTGGCTCCAAAAACAGTCACTTTTCAACTATAAAAACCCCTCCAATCCATCATTGGAGGAGGACTTGGAAAATCATTACTTTCAAACCTTTTTACTCACTTCCTTCATAGACTTTTATTGGGACTTCTTCAACAAAGTATTCAATCTCTTCTTCAAGGCTTCACAAGAGATTCTTTTTTAAGGATACTATAGGTAAAGGTCTTAAACATTTCTCCTTCTTCTTCTTCTTTTTCTTCAAATCAAATGTGCAATCACCCAAACCCATTTGGGATATGACACCAACGGTCCTTTCATTACATTGAATTGGCCTAGGAGTAATCTCCCTACATTTCAAACTCTAAAACCCCTTTTTATCATCATTTTAATAGAAAGAACACATTTATCTTAAAAAGTGAATTATGAACAAACAAGACTGACTTTGCTCGGGCGAAATGGGTGTTTAAGTACTTCCCATTTCGTAACCTAACCCCCGAACCCCTCATCCCAAAGAATCTATGTTTTCGTAAATCAAACTTAGGCTCATAAACATTAGGTTTTCTTACGTTCCTCAAAAACGTGGGTGGCGACTCTTAAAACATCAATTAGACATCCTAGGGTGATTCACGCGCTTGAGCCTAAAGCCGTGGTCCCACCCCCGGGGTATCTACAATGGGTGGCTGAGATACTAAAGCCGTACACGGAGGAGTTTCCTGTACAACTGATTGCCCAAATGGACCCAATGAAGTATATCTTCGAGAAGTCACATGTCTCCTCTAGGATAGCTAAGTGGTACTTTATGCTCGCGGGGTACGATATCACTTACACCACACAGAAATCCGTGAGAGGAAGAGTCTTTGCTGATCACTTAGCCGAATTCCCATGTGATGAAGCGAAGGGGGAAGACCCGCGATTCCTTGATGAGGACATCATGGCAATAGAAGAAAATAAGTGGCAGTTATTTTTCGATGGTGGAGCCAATAAACGGGGATATGGCATTGGCATGTTACTAGTAGATCCCTCAGATTTCTACACTCCGCTCGCAATCCGCCTTGACTTTGAGGCTAATAACAATATTTCCGAGTACGAAGGTTGCATAGCGGGGCTTGAAGCATCCTTAGAAAGAAATGTGACCAAACTAGAAATGTACGGAGATTCACAACTTATAATCTATCAGTCACTCAAGAAGTGGAAGGTACAAGATCCTACACTCCAAAAATATAACGACCATCTCCAAGACTTGGTCAAATAGTCCAAAGAGGTCACTTTTTTACTATCTTCCAAGAGATATGAACCGCTTAGCAAACTCGCTAGCCATGCTAGCATCACTTGTGGAAATTCCTGAATTGACTGAGGTTAAAACCTTCAAAGTCGCGAGGCGAACGACTCCTGCTTATTACTCAATCATAGACATACACGACTGTAAACAAGAATGTAACTCTGTTTCCGTAAATGCCTTCGACGATAATCCTTGGTATTATGATATATGGCGTTTCCTCCTAGACGGAACATTCCCATCAGACGCATCACCTAAAGCGAAGATAGCCCTGAAACGGTTTGCCGTACAATTCATTATTATAGGTGATCGCCTCTACAAGAAACACCACAAGCAGTGTCTACTCTATGCGGATGAGCATGAAGCCATAGAAATCATGGACCAAGTCCATCAAGGAGTCTATGGAACCCACATGAATGGAAACATGCTAACAAAGAAAGTTATCTGACTAGGGTACTATTGGGCTACAATAGAGGCCGACTGCACCGAGATGGTTAACTTGCAACACGCACCACCGTCCGTGTCAGATACATGATAACTTGTAACACGCACCACCGTCCGTGTTATACCCCATGATATCCCCTTGGCCATTTTCTACACGGGGAATAGACGTCATTGGCAAAGTCTCACCGATAGGTCATAATGGGCATTGATTCGTGTTAGTCGCCGTTGATTACTTCACTAAGTGGATCGAGGCTCAATCCTACAAAGTCTTAAATGCCAAAAAGGTAGCTGAGTTCATTAAGACCAACATCATATGCCAATATGGGGTACCTCATGAGATGATATCTGACAATGGCACGCACTTTGAGAAAGAATGTGACCAACTACTTGCAGAGTACAAGATATTAAGGCATCAGTCGTCACCGTACCGACCACAAACCAATGGAGCAGTCGAAGCTGCTAACAAAACCATAGAGACCATCATTAGGAAAATGGCTAAGACTGGCAGAGACTGGCCCGACAAGTTACCTTTTGCACTCTAGGGCTACCATACTTCGATCCGTACCGCCACCGGTGAAACTCCATACGCCCTAGCCTATGGGATGGAAGCAGTGTTACCAATCGAATTAGAAGTACCATCACTAAGGGTTCTCCTAGAAAACCAAGTGAATGAAGTCGCATGGTTGAACAGCCGTCATGAACAGCAAGCCCTGCTAGATGAATGGCGACTTCGAGCCGCCGAGCATATCCAAGCATATCAACGGAGAATGGCCCGAGTATTTAATAAGAAAGTCAAATCCAGAAACATCAAAGAAGGGGACCTTGTCCTACGCGAACATCATCCTGGACCATACAACCCTATGGGAAAGTGGGGACCAAGATGGATAGCACCTTACATAGTCAAGAAGATCTTCTCCGGAGGAGCGGCACAACTCGCAGACCTAGATGGAGATCAACTGCCGAAGCCCGTCCACACGGACAAACTGAAGAAGTACTACTCGTAACTCCGTCCCCTATCTCAAAAAAAAGGAGAGAAAGCTCGCTAGGTTGAAAACTCGCAAGGGCGGCCTAGGAAAAAGTTAGAGACGAAGGCACGAGAAAAGAAGCCCGCTAGATTGAAAACCTGAAAGGGCGGTCTAGGCAAAAATCAGGGTGTGCATATAAAAAAAATAATAAATAAATAAGGGATAGTCTCGTACGAGACACTTATGTCTCGTATAAGACATGTCAGTCAGCAGACATATATTTCTCTTTCTTAAACAAGAACTACGACGACCTGAGCTCCTTATTTAATTGATGTAAAAGGAAAACGTAGGAAGCCTTTTGGTCCGGTCTACTCAATAAATAAAATCAAAATCTTGTCTTCTTATTAACTGAATGCATTTCAATAAGCAATAAGAAAATTTCTAACATGAATACCAACTTGCAAAAGAAAAATAAAATACTAAAAGTCTAATCATTGGTCTATCTATGGGAATCTCTCGATACTCCTAAGGATCTATTTCTTCCTTAACCTAGTAGGGGCTTGACCACTGTCCGCCTTGTCATTCCTCTTCCTCTTATGCCAAGGTACCTCGAAACCGGGAGGAACATCAAGTCGACTGAACATTGAGGGAGTGAGCTTCACAAACAAATGAGGCCTATCTAGAGCTTGAAATTTACCGGGAAGTCCGTTTGCCCTTTTCTCGTAAAAGTCACTATCCAGAGTCTTGAGTGGCATCTACTCTGACATTAGAAGGATCCTCCTTAGATTTATTCTACCTCAAATTCAAGCTAGGCTCGAATTGGTCCCCCGACAGAGAGCGGCGAATCTTATCAATACCCTCAACACCGGGACGGAGTTCCTTTAGAAACTAATCCAAATATTAATCTGACAAATAGATGCTCCCTCCATCATGACGAAGATTGGTCCAACGGGTCCATAGTGGTGCCTTGCCCCAAAGCGCAAGCCAAGCTCATAGAGAACTCTGAGTCCATGAAAGAAATGTCTTGAAACCGTCCCCCTAACACGAAAGTGTCCTGCTGTTGACCGACTGTCGCATCACCCTTTGAGCAAAGTAAAAAGAGGAATCCCTCAGACCTGGAAGGACGACCCTGTCGTAGCCAAGGGTATTATCTATAAACCGCTTCACCTTCCAAAAGGATGGGCACCAAGCAATATCATCAGTCTCCACTTTGGCAAAAAAATGGGCCCACTCCTCAATGCTGAGACCCTTCACCAATAGTCTCTGCCTATGGAAAGTATAAAGGGAATACTCAGTTGGAGAGTCCAACAATTTAAAATGTTCTCTGAGCCAAATAGTCAACAATAATGGACTTCCCCGAGTCATAGATCCGGTTCGGTGTAGCTCATCAAGCCCGTCCTGTAGCTTGCAAAATGATGTCCACGAGCTCCGTGTTCGCCATGCCACACTTGCTCATAAAAAGTACGCTCCGAAATAAACATATGGCCAAGAGGCAACACTGGGAATCCACGCCATGACCGCGAGTCACCCAACATTTAAATCTCTTAGGAAAAGCGTGGAGATCAACATAGCGGTTATGAATATAACTCTGCGCCTCGGGAAGGTCTATACTCAATAGATCCCTGTGAGATTCCGCCGGTACCTTTGTCATACTTGGGCACCGCAATCACTCCTGTCAATGGCATATCCAGGATAGCCGTCATCTCCTCTACTGTAGGGACCATCTCATTAAGAGAAAAAGTTAAAGAGATGAGTCGATGGATCCCAGAAACGTGCAACTCCCTTCAAAAGGTCCCAATCCGGTTTCAGATTTTTCAAGGTGAAAAGAATCTTGAAACTGAAACATCTCTCATGATCTTTCTTGACGAGCCTTGTCAAACGAGCGAAATAACGTTGCTAAGTCATTATTGTAGCGTTCCACTAATTCCGAGTCTAAGGAGAACTCATCCACATTATCGATGAAGGGACGGACTTACTTGGGGCCATTGGGAGCAAAAGGTTGAGAATTTTACTCCGAAAGAAAAGTTCCCAGAACTGATTTAAGGCTGCATGGTATTCTAGGACGGACTAGAGGTGTTTATATACAAGTTTGGACATCAAATCCTCGAGGAAAAATGAGAAACATCCGCAGATTCACAGGATGGTTCGTACAAGACATCGATGTCTCGTACGAGGCATCTCCCATTTCAGATGACAGAAACTCTGCTCAAATCTCAGGTTGTCCAATGAGTCAAAACATGCCTCAAACACCTCAAAAATGTACCCAAAGCAGTTCATACATCACCTACAAATGACACAACATAAATCCTTCTCATAAAAATACCCCTCGGTTGACCAACCGGATGTGAATCAATCCATTTACACAGTCAGAAATAAAAACTAAAATTAACAAAAGTATTGTGTGTTAGAGTTAGGAGTTAACTGTTGCATAGGTACAAACCGAAGAAAAAATAATTGTCTTCGCCTACGCCGTGGCAATAAATACATTATCAACAAAAAGAGGGAATAGGGGATCCTATCTACTCAGGCATCAAAAGGAAGGAGACGTCGCCACCGCCACATGATCATTCATCGGTCCGAGGCCTTTTCCCGTAAAAAGCTGACTCTGCTGTCTGGCGAGCCAATCGGCCTAAGAGATCCGCGTTCTCTATCTTCACCCTCTTGGCATAGGACATAAACTGGGCAAGCCGTCCCGCGACCTCTCAATACTCAGCAATGGGCACATGTTGAGAAGAAAAAAATGGAGATGTCAAAGTATTCAGATAAATGATAAACAGAGAAATGAAATGGCAGAATCACGAAAATGACGGAAGAAGGGTCATAAACCATACCATGGTCACGTCAGCAGGAGGTACGAGCCCCTCAGGCATATCGTACTGGGCGGGAAGGTCCTCGGTGCTCTCTATCCCCTCAGCCATGCTGTAGGTAAATGAAGACGGTCCGAGCTACGGACAGAAAGGGACATGAATAAACCCCTGGGCCTGAGCCTGGTCTCCCTCTATGATCAACCGGGTCATGAGATGAGCAAGAAAGTCCTGATAATCGGCCTCCAGAAACATATGGTCAAAAGCATCCTGACCAATAATGAGGTCCCCTCTCTCCTCCTCCGCGATAGCATAAGAGTTAAGCATATAAGCCGGTGGGTCCAGGGGAACAAGGACATCGAGCCTGCCACCCCTCCTTGCTGGCGAGAGCTCTCTCTCTCCTAAGTAAAAGCATCCCCCATCGAGGCCGATCATCAGCAATCTCATACCAGCAAACCCATAAACATGATTGATGCCCAAAACTCTGCCAAGTAAAGAAAGCAACAGTGGACTCAGGGGTGGCCTCCCATCTGTCAAAATACAGCCGCATGCGCTCCACCGGCATATCGGCCCCCTCTGCCTACTCATCACGGTTATCCCTATTACCCCGGCGCCATCTCAAAGTATCTGGGAACATAATGGTGTTGTCTCAAAGGTTAAAAGTGAAGAGACCAAACATGGCGTAACCACAAGCCTGTAAATGGGAGAAACATAGAAAATGTCAATATACAATGGCTGAAATGGAAAAGGTTACCGAGACTGAAAAGTAAATCGGGACTGAAATAATGGAGGAATACAGAAGAAGATGAGTATTATACCTCCCAGGCATGACTGTAGCCTCCTAAGACAGTGTTCGCCCGATCACGCGAACTCTCATCTATCGCCACATAGCAGTGGGCCAAGCCAGCTAAACCCCAGCTAGCATCAGCGACATGCTACATATCCCTCAGGCAGCTCAGCAGAGTGAAAAGGGCAGTCGACGCATGATTGGCAAACAGCATCTCAGAAAAGGCCCACCACAAAAAGCCGCGAACGGCTGCAATGCGAGTATTAGTCAGATGCATCTGGCCTGCATTAACGGTAACATAGGCATCCACCTTATTCCTAAAAGCCTTCAGAGGGACACCCTTGCCTAGGGTACGCACAGAAAAGCCCAGAAAATGCCTCATATCATCACTGCTGGGAGAGAAATCGACATCCACCTCAAGCAGCTCACCGACAATAGCAACCCAGTAATGGCATGAAAGTCAATAGGGGTCATAGTGACCTCCCCCAACGCATATGCATGGTATGAGTACTGTCCCACCAGTGCTCCTGAATAGCTTGGAGCAAGTAAACATTCCTCCTCTCACCGACTAAGCCGTCAAAGAAGGGCTTAAGACCGAGATTCTCGATCTCTTCCTTTATCTCACCATTAAGAGTTGACCACCTCTCGGAAACCGCTCGTACGCTGCCTCTACAGTTATTGACAATCCTGAATGGCTGCAAACAACAAAGGCAAAAGAGATGAATGTCAGAAAACCGGTAAAATCCTTATTTAAGCATTTTACCCGAAAAATCGCAGAATTGCCTAAAACGATGGTCGAAATCATGTACTACTATACTACAATGATTTTCAACATCAACAAGGATGAAATTCCATCGAAAGATCAGCCATGCATGGTAAACCCTAGCAGCGATAATTCTAGGCGAAAATTAACAAAAGTCGAACTGTGATGGCACCAAATTGAGACATGCAACAATGAAATTGACATGAAAACTCAGTAAAAGGAAGATAGGCTTACCCGCCTCGTCCGAACGGCGTGAGAAATATGATCCTCGGAGAATAGGCACAACTCGTCCGTCGCCCATACTTTGCCCTTCATATGCCTACCGAAGAGATGTTCCTTATGTGAACGATGTGCACCGGCCATTAGAAAGGGTTGGGAAGCGCTTAAACCTAAAAGGGATGGAGATTTTTGAGTGAGAAAATCGCCTAGGGTTGAAAGCTCCCGAGAATGAAATGAAGAAGTGACTTGAAAATCACTGAATCTGCACTGATATGCACCAAAAAACAGGGATCACTCGTACGAGACATCC
Source organism: Campanula takesimana (assembly GCA_026119855.1). NCBI lineage: Eukaryota > Viridiplantae > Streptophyta > Magnoliopsida > Asterales > Campanulaceae > Campanula > Campanula takesimana. Next base: position 399,022 of record JAOWBW010000971.1, on the reverse strand, counting down.
CTATCTCGTACGAGATATCCCCAGAAATCCAGCAGAAAACCCTGTTTTCTCAGTAAATTCCATAAAAGCCCTGCTTTTAACAGAAATATCATAAAAGCCCTGCTTTTGACTAAGAGGTCAAATCTGAACCCGGTTCAAGATGGAACATTGAGTCGTCAACAAATGGATATTTTCAGAATTGGAACAAGCAAAGTTGTTTCTCAGTACGAATTTATTCTCACCGCACATCCAAGATCATGGGTGAGCAACAAAATCTACATCAACAAACTCTAAATCCAACGACTGTCATCGAGACGTATGTTAATGGCACAGGATTTACCCCGGGTATCCCACGACTGTTATCAAGACGTAAGTTAATAACACAGGATCCCACCATTTAGAATCCCATAATTTCCATCGAGACGTATGTTAATGGCATAGGATTCACTTTTCTGACAGAAAGGTAGTCTCGTCGGAAGGAGAAGCAAGGATCCAAGTAATTGGCGTCTCCGCAACCAGTGATCCCATAATTGTTATCAAGGCGTACGCTAATAATATATGATTCACTCCCCTCAGAGTCCCATAATTGTCATCAAGACGTATGTTAATGGCATAGGATTCATATTTTCCGGTGAATAAGGTAACCTCATTGGAAGGAGAAGCAAGGATCTAAGTAATTGGCGTCTCCAAACCTAGAGTTCGATAATTGTTATCAAGACGTAGGTTAATAACATAGGATTCCCACCAGAGCTGAAGGCGGTTCGTCATCAACAATAGGGTATATTCAGAATTGGAGTCAAAGAGATTGATTCCTCAGTATGGATTGCAACTAGAGACGGTTCGTCATCAACAAAAAGGAGTTATTCAGAATTGGGTCAAGGACATTGATTACTCAGTATGGGTTACTCTCTAAACACTAAACTTTACTTAACGCAAGTATTGTTTTCAAAAATGATTTTCAAAATAACTTAAACCCCATTTTTGTGTGTTTTCGGAGTCGAACTACGTTTGTTCTGATTTCCTTCCGAGGAATACGTTGGCAGCTTTCTAGCACGACCATACCCCTAGTTCAAAATGGCGTCTTTTCTATCGACGACGTTAATTCATCCATAAGTATCGTCGCCGAGGGGTTCTGTAGACACCCCATTTTGGACATTCATTTATAATCATACTACTTCTGTGTCTCGCCTTTGATTTGGGTCGAAACTCATTAAGTTGGACATGTTTCATTAAGTTTCTGACTGACTCTGTTAGTCAGGGGCCAAAATGAACATTAAAACTACTGCAGAGGGCAAAAAGTGAATTCCAGCACTGAGATGTCTCGTACGAAACATTGATGTCTCGTACGAGACATTGATGTCTCGTACGAGGTATCCCCCTTGACAGTCGGATTTCTCAATAGTTTCCTTATTGATCGCAGCCTCGTTTCTTGGCAAACACTCAAGCAATCTGGGAAAAACCTAATGAGCGATCCTAGAGTCCAAAATTACCTCCTTGGAAATCAAGTCCTTGATTCCCATCCAAACATACCTTCTTGGCTTAAACCCTAGGTCAAGAACTCCTATAAATATAGAGGTTCTTGAACCGAAAAACCTCTAGAATGGTCATTCACCCAAGTTCATTGGATCTTCAAGGCCATCTATAGGATTCTCGAAGAACGCTTAGGTAAAACTCTTTGTTTTCTACCTTCTCATCCCCCTTCTTTGTTTTTGAAGTAGTGTGATTTTATCAAAGTATCAGCCTAGAGTCTCTCCAATCCATAGAGATGGTCTCGAAGCACATGATCCGACATCCCAAATAAATATGAAATTATTTATTTGCTTGTTTCCTTCTTTGTTCATGAAGGCACAATATTAATAATAATGATGATGATTTCATAAGCAAGACCGATACTAGATCAGGTGGATTGGGTGCTCCTTGACCTTTCCATTCCATAACTTAACCCCCGAACTCAAGAATCTCACGGTCCGTGTTCCGTTAAACATGGTGGCGACTCACAACAACCGAGCAACAATCAAGTCCTTACAACTCGAAGCCTAAACCGGGAGGCGGTCAAAAGGGGGCGCGCGCTCACAAGTTCATACTCCCACCACTAATCCACCACTCCACCACCAGTACTCCATAAAAACACCACAAAAACAAATTTCAAACAACAAGCAAACTCAAGCAAACTACAACTCAATCTCCATCCACTCCATTCAAACAACAACAACTCAAATCAAATCAAACAAAAAAGGAAGTCTCCCCTTGGAGACAAAGGGAAACTTTGTTAATCATAAAACAAACTAAATGTACATGAAGGAAATGTATAGAAAAAATATTGTTCTGAACTGTTAATCAAGAACTATTTATGGAAAGACAAACCAACTTAATCTAATCCAGCTTTGGCATGCTGAATCTGCTGAATGGCTACAAGTTCTTGAAGAAGAGCTTTCTTTCCCACTGGTTCATTACCTCTGTAGTACATCTCATTATTCCAATCCAAGCCCATCATGTAGTTGTAGGAGAAACTTTGATCTTGCCTGGCCAGCAGCTGAGCTTTGGAGAGAACTGGTTAATCTGGCTTGAGCCTTGGGCCAATCCATTTTGTAGCTGCTGAGGAGTCATACTGTCTTCTTTAATAGATACCCCCATGTCATACTCCTTGTACAGGGAGTCAGGCCTTTTCTTGCTGTGTTTAAGCGGTTTGATTGGAGGAGGATGGGTAAAATAGGAGTATATGGATGCCTGAGATGGTTTTGGGGGGATTGGTTGACTACTGGGAGGAGGATAAGGGAAGGTTGATTAGGATGGCTGTTCAGGAAATGGAAGGGTTCGATTGTCACCTCTGTAAATAATGAATTCAAAGACATCATCAAGTTTGTTGAGGAGGGAAGACTTGATTTGTCTAATGAGAGAAGCAGAGAACTGATTATAGTTAGTGTAGGTAATGTAGTATCGTGGAGTGTATTTGAAGGGATCAAAGTTAGGAGGAAGATTGGCAATTTTGGATCTGGTTTTCTTGTGGAATGGAGGGGCAGGAGGAGGAAGACCTTGGGGATACACAACAGAAATTGGGAAGACACTTTTGACAATAACCCCAAGAATGCAGCTTTTCTTGAACAGCAGAGTCCAAAACACAGATTGTGCATATTCAATGCAGAGAGCATACACAAGAGATGATGGTGTGTACATGCATTCAAGAAGGTTGTTTGAGATCAATTGGGAAAAGACACGTTCCCATTCACGAAGATGAAGATTTCAAGAGGCTTAGGAAGAGATGGAGCAGAAAAGAGAAATGAGATTGAATGGATGCTCTAAATTTCTTGCACTATCCATAGGCATAGAAGAGCTGACCCCCAATGTTTCTGGCATAAATGCTCATATGGGTCTTGGTCATTTCCCATGGAGAGGATAAGGTGTGAGGATTGATCAGTGAAGGGAGTGGAAAGATTAAACCAAACTTTTAATGGGCTTCAAGAGCAGTTTTTATAGAGAAGTCTATATCACAGTCAAGAGCCTAAAAACTTGGAGTAGGCATGGAGGTGTCAAGATCTAACTGAGACTAAGGGATAGGCTTAGTAGGAGGGATAGATATTGAGACAAGTTTGGGTATACTGTTGAGGTTTGGGAAACAGAAGATCCACCTTGGCCTTGAGATAGTCTATCCTCTCTTATTCTCATAAACTCTCAAAGGCTTAAGGGCTTCATTCAGAGAGAATTTATTGGATAGCTGTTCAAATAGGTAGTACTAGTTTCTTCAGAGAGATTAGAGACTATTTTCTCTTTGATGAACTTAATAAGTTTAGGATTAAGAACAAGAAGAACAGCAAGTGAGAAGGGTTGACTGGAGGTAGAGGATATATGCTGGGGTTGGAATTGAGGGTGAAGAAGAAGATAAGGTCTTAGCTGTTAGGGAGCTTTCAAGAGAAGGTGAGTTCCCCTCTTGACCTAATAGGGCTATCTTGCCTAGAGAGTTCCCCCTATGGGTTTCAACATGAGAAGGGGTTGGAGTGGTTTTGAAAGTGCAAATGTAAAATCCCTTCACTTGCATATACATGCTCAGAGCTAGAGGTATGTTTGGGAGAAGGGGGAGATGAGTGTCTGAGTCTTTTGTGAGATGGAGAAAGTGATATCAAGGGTCTTCTTTTGATTACAAATTGACCAGCAGAGGAAGAGGAGGAGGTTACCTTATCTTTGTCATTGTGTTGGGGCTCAGCTGTTGGATCATCCTTCTCAGCTGTTGAGTCTTCCTCTTCCAGCTGTTGAATCTGCTTCCATTGGAGCTTCAGATGCATGCCTAGCTGATTGTATTTGCTTGAAATGTTCTGCAAGAGTTTGTTGGACAGCCAATTCTTCTACATCTATCTCATGTAGGTCACTGGAGTCACTTGGCTTTTGGACCTCAGGCTCTCCTTCACTTATTTGGGTTTCATCATCAACAAAGACTTTGCTGTGATCCTTGTAAGTGGTCTTGATCACCTCAAAGTTAGCTGTTGTGTGATCATGACTAGTGGGAGGAAAGGAGGATTCTTTAGAGGCTGATCTTGAGGAATCACTAGAGGTTGATGAAGGTGATGAAGGAGGTTCATCGATTTTCCTCTTTCCTTTTCCTTTGACAGCTCTTGCTTTTCTTCTTATTAGTTGAGCCTTAGCTATTGACCTTGTTGGCATTCTCCTGACTGAGGTTGACTTAGCTGTTGAAGCTTGTTGTGTCTTTTTAGCTGATCTTTCTTTTACAGGCTAGAAAGGAGGTTGCTTGAGTGTTGGAGAGTTTGGTTTTGGTGTACTTAGCTGTTCCTTCTTTGGGACGTTGGTTGAAGGTTTTCTTTTCAAACTTCTTGGTTAAGCTGAGAGGGATGGTGTGGCACCATTGTGTACTGAGGGGTTGGTCAATGGTAGTGAATTTATTGAGTAGAATTCCACTTATAAACCTGGATAGGTTAGGTTTGGTTGATCTGACATTTGGTTTTGACAAGGATGGTGCTCTCTTCCAGATTGAAATTGTTAAGCATTATTGCACACCATTGACATTGCCCTGATGAGAGCAAGGGCTTACTTCACTCAGCTGCACTAGCTAGTCAAGAGATGATTGCTTCCCACACAGACCTTTGATTACTACATCACTTAAGGCTGAGTTATTTATGGATATGATTTCTTGAAGATGGCTTGTTTTTTTACAGAAGAGTAGTTGCAGTTTGTGAGGTTGGTGAAGACTTTGTACAGAGGCTCAAATTCTTCATCCTGGATGAGTACCAAATTTATTCAGTGTCTATGATATTATTGGGGTTCCAAATGTGGAGTGGACATCATCTTGGGTGATTAAGAAATAGATAGTGTTAAGGAAGGCATTGATTGAGTTGTCAGTGGTTCAATATCCATTTCTATATATTTCTCTGCAAGCATTTTCAAGGATGGGAGGATTAGCTGTTAACATATCTATGAGGACGTTTGCTCAAGAATTCTTTGAACATATGTTTCCAACTTCATCGATGAAGAAATCACTTTCGATATAGTACCACGAGATTCTTCTGGAAAAGCCATTGATTGTGAAGGATTAGAGCAGAAACGGGGTTAGGGTTAAAAAACAGGGGAATAGAAAATTTGAAGAAATTGAAGGAGAATTATTGTTGAGAGGATTATAAATGGGTAAAGGTGAAATAGATCTTGGATTAGAGGGCGAGAGCAATGGTTAAATTTTTGAAGAGAGAAGAGACGTGGAGTTAATGTAGCCGTTATTGAACAGTAACTGTTGTCCCCTTTTACTGTTCACTCCTCAATAGTGAAATGTTTGGGGCAAGACTTAATCTTTATTTACTCCCACAACATTTGGGAGGCAATAGAAGAAAATTTAGTCAATTAATGTTGTGTTTTGACTGACAAGATCAAAATTCTTTATCCCTTTCGGAAATCACATCAAGATTTTCCAAAATTTTCAACCAACATTAAAATTAAAGTATGATGGCTGGCAAATTTTTATGGGCTCAAGAATGAATGAACAGCTAACCCTATGGTCAAAATTCATGATGAAAGCTATTGAAATTAATTAGCATTTCACTATAAATAGACAGGTTCTCAACTGTTGAAGTATCACACTTTGAATTTTTGCCATTTTAAGAGTAAAATGGGGAGATTCTTTTCAAAATTTAGTCCTTCAAAAATGTCTCAAACAGCAAGAAGACTGGTGTTTAAGAGTCCAGAGCTTAGAGAGACTGAGGAAGAGAGGTTTGAGAGAGATTTCATTTCCCATAGGATCCAAAGTGATCATATTTTGGTTGAGGAAGTTGATCAGTTGCCCAATAATCATCCTTTGAAATATGAGGAGATTAGGTAAGAGAAAAAAGGAAGAAGAATGGGAGGATGTTAGAGAGAGTAGAGAGTGATGATTCAGCAGGAGCAAGCAAGATTGGCTGAACTGATCAAGGAGAGGGAAAAGAAAGATTGAACAAACTGGAGAAGAGAGGAAGGTAACTTTGTTGCAATTACTAGGTTCAACAATAGAGTTGAAAAGAGAGAGGGAAAAGGGAAGGTGATTGAGAGGGAGCAGAAGAGGATAAAGTAGTTGAAAAGGGAGAGCCATCTTAGGTGAAGATAGAAGACTCAGCTGTTGGAGAAACAAGATTTGTTGTTCAACAAACAGAAGCTATTGAGAACCTTTTCCATTCAGTAACTAGAGACAATTTGTCTCTCAATGTGCGAGGTCTCCACCTAGAGCATATTCAAAGCTTTTCAAGGAGTTTATGAAATGTTGCAGTCCTCCAAAGGTCCATGACTTTGAAGATGAGGGACCTCCTACTGACATAGCTTTCATGGCCTATGAGAGTGGCCATTCATCTGGCACTTTTAGCTTTTTGTCCCATTAGAAGATTTTCAAGCTGAGAAGCAAGTGATGAAGTGGTGGCCTCATAGACAGTGTCCTTCACTACAGTTTTCAGTTACTGTCATTGATCCTTTTCTAAAGAGGCATCCAATATGGTTGGAGAGATATAGGAGACTAGTCAGGCTGCTGAGAACAATCCATATGGGGTGAAGGGCAGCTGGACACATCAGCTAAAGGGTCAAGGAATGGAGGTATGTAAGCATTTGGAGGTGGAACACCGTGAACAGCTAATTATGCAAGCTTAGCTGTTCAAATAAAAGGTTGATGATGAGAGAAGTTTTGATGGAGAAAAGGGGCTACTATGCAATCTAGGAGGTAGCATAGTAGTAGAGTAGGTTTTTGGGTCCTTTGGATGAGACAAGGCATCATTGGACATTTTGATAGATCTTTGTCTAGGTTAGCTGTTGAAGACTGTGAACAGCTAACCACTAACCTTGTACTATTTCTCTTATGAAATTAAGTGTTGATTTTTTTCCTTTTATTTTGGCAATTAATCATTCCTAGCATTTCTCTTAAAAGTTCAAATCTCTTTTCATCCATAGCTTTAGTCAAAATACCAGCCACATTGTCCTAAGTGCCTACTTGGCTAAATTGATAAGTCCTTTTTCAACATTATCTTTAACGAAGTGATGTCTGACTTCATATGCTTTGTCTTAGAGTGTTTTATACAGGATTCTCAGTCATAGCAATGGTACTTGAGTTATCACAGAATATATGAATGTTGGACAAATTCATGCTAAAGTCTTGAAGTTGACTTTTAAGGTACAGAATTTATGAGCAGCAGAGACCAGCTGAACATATTCAGCCTCAGCTGTTAAGGTTGCTACAAAGGTTTGCTTTTGCTA
>JAOWBW010000971.1:211193-391239 GCA_026119855.1 Campanula takesimana | reverse complement strand
TACAACCTTCCACGTGATTTTCAAAAACCTTCTCTGAATTGCTCTACATTCCACCTCGAATCTTATAAATTAGCTCACTCGTCAATGAGCTGATAACCATTACTTGTGTTGTTAATGAGTGAGATCGAGTCGGCGCCCATACTAAGTTGCATAAGATTGAACCTCAATAACACTGTAATACATGGATGTAACAACGTAACAAGGCTGCATTCTTACTTTAATTGATACGTATACGAGCAAATTGCACTATACTACCACTAAGTTTACATAAAGTTGCAATGTGAGACATATGTACTAAAAGTTGCAATTTTGTACATTATGTTCACCAAAAGTTGCAACTCAAGGCAATTTTGGATGTCTAATAACTAGGTTGGATGGCAAGTAAGGAAAATTAACGAAACAAATGGAAAGTTTGACAACTCTTTTGAAAATTGCATTAACCACCCCTAAAATATATGTTTCTCGCTTATGCCCTTTAAGCTTATTTTGTAAACTTCTCTAATTATTTCTCAGTCTGTTGCCTAGATCGTCAATGACCTGTTTTATCTGCAAGAGAAGACCGAGGCTGATGTTGCTGTTATTGCGAAGCGGAATAAGATGCTCGCAAAAGAAAAGGAAGATAGCTGTGTAACGCCCATCCTTAATCTCGTTAAATATTTGACTTATTTGTTAAATTCTTGACTTGCTTGTTAAATTCTTGACTTAGCATATTTATATGCTATTTTATTTGAGTTAATCATTTAATTACTTTAGAAAATTAAGGTGGTTAAATGTCAAAGTGGAAGTTTAGAGGCCTTTTTGTAGGAAGTGAAACTTGAGGGGCCTAGTTGCAATTCTTTGAAACTTGCAAGTATATCTTGTTTGTCTGGGATCATTATCCCCAAAACAAACATTACGAACACTCCTTCTGTTCCAAAAGCCAAGTTTAGGATTCTTTCTATTCTCGACTCTCTCGCGATTAATTAGTCCTTTGTTGTGATTCCAGTCCCGGATAAATATCGTGGCGTTGAATAGAGCGTTCCAGGCCGATCAGAAATTTATTTGGGTCAACTTGATTTTTGACTAGGTAAGCTATTGACTCCCCCTTACTTGTAATAACATGCATATATGTTATTCCCGTTACTTGTTCTTGTTAAAATTGTGTTTTGAGCAATTTTCGTGATACTTGTAAATTTGGGACGAAGGGAGTATTCGTATGATAATCAAGAATGAATAGCTGCTTGCGCACCTGGGAAGGATTTGAAAAAGTATTGAAAAATTACACTCCTATTCGTGAGACGGTAAAATAGTAACTTGGATTTAAATATTATTAGAAAAATGTACTATTATTTGTGGTACGGGGAAATGAATGGAAGTATCTCTAAATGGGTATATTAGTATAATATAAAATTGTACTTATACTTTTTGGGTCGGTGAAATATTAAATTGGGATAAAAGGAAATTGTCCTATTATTTATGGGACGGTAAAGAAATAAATTAGTTTGAAATAATGTTTTGGATATTGCCAAGAGTTAATAAAAGTTACCCTACGTTGGGACGGGAAATTCTTAACCTGGGAAAGAAATAAAAATTTCGCATTTTGGTACCTTGTGCGACCGCACAAAAAACCTTGGGCGACCGCCCATCTTTCTGAAAGGTTTTTCAAAGGAATTGACCTGCTTGTGTGCGACCGCACAGGCCATTTTAGGCGACCGCACATTTACCTGAAGAACAAAATGTTGTTTAAAGTTTGTATAATTGGAAGTAACTCTAGTTAAGGTATATAACCTTAGTATAAGATGTCCTAGCAAGTGTTGTGACACGTTAGGGGCATCAGAACTTGGTTTTAAACATGTATACTCATTGAATTAAAATGAGAACTTAGTCTTGTACATGGACACTTATACAACTCAAATGAGAACTTAAGTATAAGAGTAACAACTCTGTATATGTCTTGAAAGTGCTATGAACAAGCACTTATGTGTTATGCTTGTCTTGAAGCCAATGATTGTGCACCTTAGGGGCATTTAAAACAATGACTTGAGATGGAATATCCTATGTAGGGGATTATGAACTTGTAAGTATGAGTGGTATAGCTCATTTACTTAATTTGAACTTGAAATAGTCTTGGTCTAGGTTTAGGGTATACCCTAGATGGCCTAGATGAGTGTTGTAGAACACTCTAGTATTGAAAAATAGTCCCTTTGTGAATAAATGAAAGGTGGACTTGAATCATAATTAAATGATAACTTGAGTATAAGAGTAGTAACTCTTTTATTGTCTTGAAGTTAATGTTTGTGACCTTAAGGGCACCAACTAATGTCTTAAGCTTGAATGTTACAAGAAAATGATTTGAAAATAATTCGTAAAAGATGTATAACTCAATCTACCTAGCTTGAACTTGAAGTATAAGATAATTACTCTTGTACATGTTTAACCATCCAAATAAATGGATTGAAAACTTGGATATAAGATGATAAAATCTTGTATATGTCTTGAATGTCTTGAATGTCTTAAGGTGAGACAGTAATTTGAAGTATAAGACAATAAAATCTTGTACATGACTTGAACATCCAAATAATTGGATTAAGACTTGAATATAAGATTATAAATCTTGTACGTGCCTTGACACCAGTATATGTGTATGGTAATAAGCTTGAAAGAGTCTTGATGTGTATATGCAAATCTTGCAGCATTATTTACTTGATAGAGTGTTACTTCTTGATACATGGTATGAATAACCAAAAGAGTTGGGATATGGAACTAGATAGAGAATGATTAACTCTACTACATACTTGAATTTGATACATGTGTATTATAAGTGTTATGAACAAACACTAAAGTGCTAGTGATTGGTTTTAAATCGTGTATATACTCCAATGAAGTATATAAAGAATAAAGAAGATATCTTGTCTTGAAATGGGTTCCTAAAGGAAAATAGGGACTAGTGTAATATGAAGATAATTCATATAATCATGAATACTACGATTTAAGTTAATAAGAATAACTAGAGAACACAATATGTGTTAGAAAATGTATTCGATTAATAACGATACATATACGTGAAGTATGACTGTGTCTAGGTACAATGTGACCTATTCTACTACGTGTTTAGAGTCTAAGGTATTGGGCTCTATTTGATAGTAAGGGTATCGTGATAGACACTTTAATGTGTTAAACGTGATATGAATATGTACGTGCAAACTTGGCATGTGACAAAGTGATATACCCTACTACTTGACTGAAGTCTGTTATAAATGGACTCTTACTTGGATTGATCGTGTTACGTGGACACCTTATGTGCCATTGTTATCTTGGTTTGTATTCGTAATAATTGCGTACGTGTACTTGTATTCTCGTAAGCACATGATACATAATTACATGGTGCATATTCTCGTGAGCACATGATACATAATTACATGGTGCATATTCTCGTGAGCACATGATACATGATTACATGGTGCATAAAGAATAGTCCACTAATAAGGGACTGAGTTCTGTTCTCGTAGTTCAAGTAAACATCTACTTGTGCATTCTTGTGTGAGTCCAGCTGGTTCTCCTTGCTTGTTCGAAAATATATAGGTTCACGCTTGTCGCGAGAGCTGGGGTTTAAGTGACAATCGGGTCCCTATGTATTTTTGCCTGACCCCTTACTACCGGCCATAGTAAGGGCATAGCTTCCTTGGTTAGAGCAATAAGCCTGACCTAAGTGAATGCGATTGTCTTGAACACCTCGTGGATCTTGTTCTTGTGGATGACACTGGTTACCAGGTCTTCTTATATACTGCATAGCAGTTCTTGTTCTTTGTTGTCCTCAGCTAGAAAAGCATCGACAACAAATGGTATTCTTGGGAGGAATAAGGAAGGATTCAGGTACAAATGCGTGATAGGCCTATGTGCATCTTGGTGAGCTGGTCTAGCCTCTCACACTACTTGACTATTTGTTACCTGATCATATCTTGAGCTTGATTACTTGTTGAGTTGTCTTAGCATCTCCTATACTTGTTACTTGATGATACTTGATATATGATTAGTTGAGTATCTACTTGTATTGCATGATAACATTGTTGGTGTTGTATGCTCTAGGCACGTTATGAGAACGATTAATGTTATCTGTTTATTATGTTTCAATAAAGATATTGAATGTTTGATTATTATATCCTTTGCATGTTTATTATAATAATCCCCGTCCCTGATAATTATGATTAATTGTTAGTATAAGTTTAATGGATAATCATATGATGATTATGGTGTATGGGATACAATTAAACTTATGGGTATTTGTTGGAGACCAAATACTGGACTGACCCATATGAGATTTATGTCATGGTCACAATGTCATAATTAAGTCTCATATAGTTATATTACTGGAATCTTTAGACCTGAGATTATCACAGTCTTCCACTCGATGAACATTACGTTTGACATATTCAAACGTTACCCCTAATAGGGTAGCTATAAAGAATGTGATTGGCATAATCGGATTCATGTAGGGAAAGGTAATAAATCAAGAAGGGATTTGTTCCTCGTAAGAGAAAGATGTCAAGCTTTGGCCACTCGAAGAATGGTGTTGATGAAATGCATGGCCGTGCTCAAATAAGATTTGTACTATCAATACATTCTGGATCGAGAAAGCATTGAACATTGTAAGTTGACCATTGACCATGGCTTACGTTCAATAGACATCGTGAAACAAAGAGATTGTAATATGTTCTATAAAGGATTCACGAACTTATACAAGTTATATTAATTGGGTAGTCATGATGGCTTGCTAGAGTCCGCTCATGATCTATGAGCACAAATGTGTTTTGGGCTCATTGCCAACTTAATATAATCCTATGGGGTCACACACAAAAGGACGAATTGTTTAAAAGGCTAAAATCGGAATTCTGGTGGTGCTCGGCCGAGCACCTCATATGACTCGGCCGAGCATGGGAAATCAGAAGGTCAGATTTTCTGGAGCAAAGGTGCTCGGCCGAGCACCTTAAAGGACTCGGCCGAGCAGGCCCTGTTCGGGCCCAAAACTGATTTCGTGTTGTGACGGGTTTTAACCTATTTCTCCTAAACGGTTTAGGACTAATAAGTATATAAACCTCTAACAACGACCTAATCAGTATGTATTGATTCCATATCAATTAGATAGCCTCCGAGAGAGAGAAAAACAAGTTCTTTTTCTTCCTCAAGAACAAGAACATTGATTTTCCATATAGCCTTCAAAGTAGAAAGAGTTTCTATTGGGTCTAGCAATCCGGTTCAAGAATCGTTCTTGAAATTCGTTCGCGTGTGGATAAACATAGAGGGCGTTGGCATCAACTCCTTCAAAGTTCGTGATCCAAGTTTTGCGGTCGTTCCTGCGTTCGTGATTCGAAGAAGCGCGAAGAACAAAGATTGAAGATCTCAGAATTTTAAAGCTCCGTCACGGTTAGTGTTCTAAATTCATCTCCATATTAATTTAATCATCGTGATCGGATCTAGGCTTTTGGGTTTCATTCCGCTGCGCATGTTTGCTCAAAACCCAACAGTGGTATCAGAGCCCCGTTCATCATGATTATTTTAATAATAACATGTTAATGATATAATTGGATTATATGTTTTGGCATGCTATGTGAATTTGGATTCAAGATGTTTATGTGATCTGAGTTTTATGTTTATATATGAGATATATTGAAATCATAAAATCGCACCGTTTAAATACGTTATGTGGAATCTACGATTGCAATAATAATTTGATTATTATGTTCCTTTAGATTATCAAAATTAATTGGATTGATTTGTTGATGATCTTTGATTCATGAATAAATCGTTTATTCAAGGTTTTGATGAACATGATGATATGATCATTATGAACACCAAATCCTAAATGAATCGGGAAAGCAATCTTAGAATTAAAATTCGACAAGAAAATCTGTTCTGTTCGTGGTGCTCGGCCGAACAGTCTATAAGACTCGGCCGAGCAGAGTCGTCAGAAGCAAAGGTTTTCTGGAACACAGAGGCGCTCGGCCGAGCACCTTAGAGGACTCGGCCGAGCAGGTTGATTTTGGACAGAATTTGTTTTTCAGATGGCTGGTTTTAGAAACCATGTTTCCTGAAATTAAATGGCTTGTTTAAAATCACTTTGGATTGAATTTGTTTGTCAGATGGCTGGTTTGAGAAACCGTGTTTCCTGAAAACAAACATCAAGGTCAAAGTAATGAATTGATGGGACAAAATAATTTAGAATCGAGTTACTTTATGTAAGGGATTGTGGATGCCTATTGGCTTAGTTTCGACCTTACATAGTTGTTCCTTCTAGTTTCTAAATTTGGTACGGGATTGTGGATGCCTTCTGGCTTAGTTTCGACCGTACAATCGTGCTCTCAATAATATGTTAAAGAATTTATCCCCATAAATCAATCACATGAAATCTTAATTTAATTAATGAGATTAGTTAAATTATTAACCGTTGCTATATGTGTTTATATTATGTGACTATAAACATTGACCATGCTATATGTCATGAACCTTCTTTAAAACTTAAGTTTTGTGCCAATCCATGATTAAAACACTTGCGAGTACGTGGATAGTTTTATGTGGGCTCTGCCAAAGCGAGGTGCATTAATTCTATTCATTTATGAGCAAGATGAGGAAAGAGTGATTCCTATACGTTTAAAATGGTTTGACTTAATTAGGCTATCAAAAGACAAAGTTTTGGGCCTAAGGCACAGATGAGATTAAAACATGTTAGACATATGATGTCTAAAAATCTCATAAAGGATCTAAGAGTCATATTTGATATGATTGACAAAGAGTTGTCTACCTAATTAATTTAATTTTGAGCAGTATCGCCAAAGCGGACTTGAAATTAAATTAAAGATGGATCTTAGCCCATTTAAATTATATGATGCATTGGATGTATTTGAAGGTTATATAATTTAGTGGGAGTATTTGTGAAATACTAATATTTAATATCTTTAATAAAGTTGGTACTTATATTTAATTATATGTTTGCATAATTGTAGATAATGGCTCAAAATACAAACTTATCACTGCGATCTATCCTTGAGAAGGAGAAACTTCAAGAAGATGGAGCTAACTATACGGATTGGATCCGTAGCCTTAGAATTGTTCTAAAGCATGAGGATAAGCTCTATATTCTTGATGAGCCCGTTCCTGAAGAAGAACCTGCTTCTAATGCACCCAAGGATGAGAGAAACGCCTACAAGAAACATGTGAATGATTCTCGTGAGGTGGGTTGTCTTATGCTTGCGGCCATGTGTTCAGAACTTCAGAAGATTCTTGAACACTTGGAAGCATTTGACCTTGCTGCTACATTGAAAGACATGTTCCAAGAACAAGCAAGGCAAGAGAGGTTCGACACCATAGCTGCCCTAGTCTCATGCAAGATGAGCGAAGGACAGTCTGTGAGCCCTCATGTTTTGAAAATGAAGGCTTACTTTGAGAAACTAGAGAGGCTTGGCCATCCAATTGAGATTGAGTTGGCTACCGACTTTATTCTTAATTCATTGCCCAAAAGCTATAATCAGTTCGTCATGAACTTTAATATGCAAGGGATGGATAAGACTATGTCTGAATTGCATGGGATGCTTAAGCAGGCAGAAAAGAAAATCGGTAAAGAAGCCGCTCCTGTGCTCATAGTGTCAAAGGAAGGAAAGAAAGGCAAAGGAAAGGGTAAGGCAAAAGTTGTCAAACCCAAGATTAGCAAGGCAAATGTTGCCAATGCTACTGTGGCTAAACCTGCTTCCCAAAAGGATGCAATTTGTTTCCACTGCAATGAGATTGGTCATTGGAAACGCAATTGCAAGGTTTACAAGGAAGAGTTAAAGAAGAAGAAGAGCAGTGGGACTGCGTCTACTTCAGGTATCTATGTTATAGATATTTTTCTTTCTACTTCTAGCTCCTGGGTATTAGATACCGGATGTGGATCTCACATTTGTTTAAATGTGCAGGGACTAAGGAATAGAAGGCTACTCAAAGATGGTGAAGTGGACCTACGTGTGGGAAATGGAGCAAGAGTTGCTGCATTAGCCGTAGGAACATATGATGTCATTTTACCTAGCGGATTAATTTTTGTTTTGAACAATTGTTATTACGTTCCAGATTTAAGTAGGAATATTATTTCAGTTTCTTGTTTGGATAATGAAGGTTATAGTTTTCTTATTAAGAATAAGAAGTTTTCTATTTATTTAAATGATATGCTTTATTGTACTGCATGGTCATTTAATGGCCTTTATGTTCTTGATGTTGAAAGTGAAAATAATGATAATATCTATAATGTAAATAAGAAATCCAAACCTAATGATGTAAATCATACTTATTTGTGGCATTGCCGTCTTGGTCATATTAATGAGAAGCGTATCTCAAAACTCCATGGGGACGGACTTTTAGATTCACATGATTTAGAATCATATGAAACTTGTGAGTCTTGTTTACTTGGAAAGATGACTAAGACACCTTTTACTAAGAGTAGTGAAAGAGCTAGTGACTTATTGGGACTCATACATACTGATGTTTGTGGACCAATGAGCAGCAGTGCTAGGGGAGGATATCAATACTTCATAACTTTTACTGATGATTTTAGTAGATATGGTTATGTCTACTTAATGAAGCATAAAAGTGAATCTTTTGAGATATTTAGAATATTTCAAAATGAAGTACAAAATCAACTTGGCAAAACTATTAAAGCACTACGATCTGATCGTGGTGGAGAATATTTAAGCCAAGAATTTGACAATCATCTTAAAGAGTGTGGAATTGTTTCACAATTAACTCCACCTGGAACACCACAATGGAATGGTGTGTCTGAGCGGAGAAATAGGACCTTATTGGATATGGTCCGCTCCATGATGAGTCAAGTTGATCTTCCTTTATCCTTTTGGGGACATGCACTAGAAACTGCTGCTCTTACACTAAATAGAGTTCCAACTAAATCTGTTCCAAAGACTCCATATGAGATGTGGACTGGAAGAAAATCTAGTTTGTCTTTCATAAAGATTTGGGGTTGTGAGGCCTATCTTAAGAGAATGATCTCTGACAAACTTGCACCAAAATCTGATAAATGTAATTTTGTGGGTTACCCTAAGGAAACTAAGGGATATTATTTTTACAACCGCACGGACAACAAAGTGTTTGTTGCTCGAGATGGTACCTTTCTAGAGAAAGAGTTTCTCTCCAAAGGAATTAGTGGGAGTAAAATTAATCTCAAAGAGATTCGAGAACCCGAAAATTACATGGAACAAAATGTTGGATCTGAGCAAGCTTCACAAGGAGTTGTGGAACCGGTTCAGAGTACTCAAGTTCCTCGCAGAACTGGTAGGGTGCGATCCGAACCTGAGAGATATGGATTTCTCATGACGGATAGCAATGAAGTAGAAGTCATAGTTGATGACGAACCTACTTCCTACCAAGAAGCGATGTCCGCTCCTGATTCAGATAAATGGCTTGGAGCCATGGAATCTGAAATTAAGTCCATGTATGACAATCAAGTTTGGAACTTGATTGATGCGCCGAAGGTGTAAAAACCATAGGATGCAAGTGGGTTTTCAAAAAGAAAACTGACATGGATGGAAAGGTGCATACTCATAAAGCTAGACTTGTAGCGAAAGGCTATAGGCAGATTCATGGAATCGACTATGATGTAACCTTTTCACCCGTAGCAATGATCAAGTCTATAAGAATTTTACTTGCCATAGCCGCATATTTTGACTATGAGATATGGCAAATGGATGTCAAAACAGCGTTCCTTAACGGGAACTTACTTGAGGATGTTTATATGACACAGCCTGAAGGTTTTGTAATTCCAGAAAATTCTAATAAAGTATGCAAATTGCAACGATCCATTTATGGATTGAAGCAAGCCTCTAGGAGTTGGAATCTTCGGTTTGATGAATCGGTCAAAGAGTTGGCTTCATCAAGAACGAAGATGAACCTTGTGTATACAAGAAGATTAGTGGGAGCGTAGTATTATTTCTAGTACTATATGTTGATGACATATTGCTCATTGGAAATGACATTCCTGCACTACAGTCTGTAAAGACTTGGTTAGGAAAGTGTTTCTCAATGAAAGATATGGGAGAAGCCGCTTATATCATTGGCATTAGGATCTATCGTGATAGATCTAAGAAACTGATTGGTTTAAGTCAAGATACATATATTGACAAAGTTCTCAAGAGATTCCGCATGGAAAACTCTAAAAGAGGAAATTTGCCAGTAGGTCATGGCATATCTCTAAGCAAGAATCAGTGTCCTAAGACGACTGATGAGCATGAGAGAATGATTGGGATTCCATATGCTTCTGCTATTGGATCCATCATGTATGCCATGATATGTACTAGACCTGATGTCTCGTATGCTTTGAGCATGACGAGCAGATACCAATCTGATCCCGGTGAAAGTCACTGGATTGCAGTCAAGACGATTCTTAAGTACTTGCGAAGGACTAAAGATTCGTTCTTGGTGTATGGAGGTATGGAAGATGATCTTGTCGTAAGTGGTTACACAGATGCAAGCTTCCAAACTGACAAGGATGATTCTAGATCGCAATCTGGTTTTGTATTTATGCTTAATGGAGGTGCTGTTAGTTGGAAGAGTTCTAAGCAAAGTACCGTCGCTGATTCTACAACTGAAGCTGAGTATATTGCTGCATCCGATGCTGCTAAAGAAGCTGTTTGGATTAAGAAGTTCATTACTGAACTAGAGGTGGTTCCTAGCATTGCTAATCCAATAGACCTTTATTGTGATAATAATGGTGTTATTGCTCAAGCAAGGGAACCAAGATCACATCAGAAATCCAAACACATACTTAGGCGTTACCATATCATTCGAGAAATCATTGGTAGAGGTGACATAAATATATGCAGAGTACCAACTGACGATAACATTGCCGACCCATTGACAAAGGGTCTTCCGCAAGCAAAGCATGATGGTCATGTGAGGTCTATGGGTATTCGATACATTAATTAGGCCTAGTGCAAGTGGGAGATTGTTGGTGTTGTATGCTCTAGGCACGTTATGAGAACGATTAATGTTATCTGTTTATTATGTTTCAATAAAGATATTGAATGTTTGATTATTATATCCTTTGCATGTTTATTATAATAATCCCCGTCCCTGATAATTATGATTAATTGTTAGTATAAGTTTAATGGATAATCATATGATGATTATGGTGTATGGGATACAATTAAACTTATGGGTATTTGTTGGAGACCAAAGACTGGACTGACCCATATGAGATTTATGTCATGGTCACAATGTCATAATTAAATCTCATATAGTTATATTACTGGAATCTTTAGACCTGAGATTATCACAGTCTTCCACTCGATGAACATTACGTTTGACATATTCAAACGTTACCCCTAATAGGGTAGCTATAAAGAATGTGATTGGCATAATCGGATTCATGTAGGGAAAGGTAATAAATCAAGAAGGGATTTGTTCCTCGTAAGAGAAAGATGTCAAGCTTTGGCCACTCGAAGAATGGTGTTGATGAAATGCATGGCCGTGCTCAAATAAGATTTGTACTATCAATACATTCTGGATCGAGAAAGCATTGAACATTGTAAGTTGACCATTGACCATGGCTTACGTTCAATAGACATCGTGAAACAAAGAGATTGTAATATGTTCTATAAAGGATTCACGAACTTATACAAGTTATATTAATTGGGTAGTCATGATGGCTTGCTAGAGTCCGCTCATGATCTATGAGCACAAATGTGTTTGGGCTCATTGCCAACTTAATATAATCCTATGGGGTCACACACAAAAGGACGAATTGTTTAAAAGGCTAAAATCGGAATTCTGGTGGTGCTCGGCCGAGCACCTCATATGACTCGGCCGAGCATGGGAAATCAGAAGGTCAGATTTTCTGGAGCAAAGGTGCTCGGCCGAGCACCTTAAAGGACTCGGCCGAGCAGGCCCTGTTCGGGCCCAAAACTGATTTCGTGTTGTGACGGGTTTTAACCTATTTCTCCTAAACGGTTTAGGACTAATAAGTATATAAACCTCTAACAACGACCTAATCAGTATGTATTGATTCCATATAAATTAGATAGCCTCCGAGAGAGAGAAAAACAAGTTCTTCTTCTTCCTCAAGAACAAGAACATTGATTTTCCATATAGCCTTCAAAGTAGAAAGAGTTTCTATTGGGTCTAGCAATCCGGTTCAAGAATCGTTCTTGAAATTCGTTCGCGTGTGGATAAACATAGAGGGCGTTGGCATCAACTCCTTCAAAGTTCGTGATCCAAGTTTTGCGGTCGTTCCTGCGTTCGTGATTCGAAGAAGCGCGAAGAACAAAGATTGAAGATCTCAGAATTTTAAAGCTCCGTCACGGTTAGTGTTCTAAATTCATCTCCATATTAATTTAATCATCGTGATCGGATCTAGGCTTTTGGGTTTCATTCCGCTGCGCATGTTTGCTCAAAACCCAACAAACATGACATATAGTTGCATGTTAATAGCTTACTGAGATTTATCTCACCCTTTATTTGTTTAATTGTTTCCCCCCCCCAGGAAAGCAGGGGATAGTACGCAGTGAGGCTCGACTTAGCTGGGAATTTACTCAGCAGGATATTCTTGTTCGAAGTTAGTGTCCTTTTATATTTTGGTAAGGACGATCTTGTATGAGTTAATAAACTCTGGGCTTGTATTGGGGTAGTATTTGTTGTCCCTAGACAGTTCTTGATGCCATCTTATTTGCTAGGCATGTCTTCCGCTATATGTAACCTTGTTTGGTTTTAATTTTCTTGGTCTAGAACTCGTTGTGAGCTATCTTAGCTCCTTATTCTTGAGTAGATATAGCATGTCAGTTTGTTTCTAACAGGTATTGTTCCTGTTTCCCGTTAGTTTCTTGTTTCTTGTTAGTACGCGCACCAGGTTCGAGGTTCTATTAGGGGATCCCGGGACTTGGGGCGTGTCAGTGTGGTATCAGAGCTATGGTTTAGCTCTTAGCCTGGATAGGGTCTATGGCCTAGCTTGGGTTAGTCTTGGGTGTGCTACTAACGTCGAGTGCTTCGTTACTTGTTGTTATACCAGGCATAGGACTGGTGTTGATAGTGTTAATCCAATTGGATTAGTTGATTCGAGAATCGAGAGTGCGAGTCTTCAAAGACTTAGGCGTATCTATCTTGTCTTGTGGACATTGTTTCGTGCTATATTTGCATGCTTGTCCTTATCTCGTGAATTGCGTGGAAATGTATTCTCTAGTAAGAGACTACGTGCTTGATATTGTTATGAATAAGAGCTTGATATAAGTGTGGGTGATAACACCCTATACGTTCTATGTTAATTTGGTCGTGTCACCGGTATGGGACATTGATGTGATACGTGTCATGACTTGACTTTCTATGTGTTAGGTCATTCTTATTTACCACAATAGATGGTAATTATTTCTATGCTAGTATGCTTGACTATATATGTGAGCATGATAGATTTATGCATAACCTTCATGTTCTGCATTGAAAGTTCGAACAGTGTTATCAAGATTGTACTGGGTATTTAACCTATGTGATTGATAGTAGAATTTCTATACCAAACCAGATGGATGTATCCATTCTTGATGAGAAACTGGGGTTATCTTGAGTTGTGACAGTGCGAATACAGTGCTGACATCTGAATTAATGTTCTTGACCTCGATTGAGTTAAACGAGTTGAAGATTCAACTTGAGAATTTCTTGATAGAGGATATATCTACCTTGTAGTGGATGTCTGAAGTGAGTATCTGTGTTGACCTATAAGTGGAAACAACCAAGGTACGTGTGTTCTTGAGATTTCGTGGTCTTGTTAGAGATTCATGAATGAATTTCGAAGGCAGCTCCATTGTTAACCATTTAACACCGAGAGCTACATCTTTTGATGGATTATCTTGATGGATTGATATACGTAAAGTCAGTTCTGAATATTGAAACGATGGATAACCACGACTTCAGTATCTGAGATTGCCTAGTGGATTTGACTAGTATTACAGTGATCTGGAGGATATGACCAGTTCTATTATTTTAGTGGATATGTCAAGTTTCACCAATATAGTGGATTGACTAATCGAGTCTGTTTGACTTTATGTGTTTAGATGTTATAATTGATACATCTTGATTGCATGAAATATTTGTGAGTATATGTGTATATTCTTGATTGCTCTTGAGTTCTATTTGTTGATTATATATGTTATAATCTTGATCAGAAAAATTCGAGGACTAATTTTCTTTAAGGTGGGGAGGATGTAACGCCCATCCTTAATCTCGTTAAATATTTGACTTATTTGTTAAATTCTTGACTTGCTTGTTAAATTCTTGACTAGCATATTTATATGCTATTTTATTTGAGTTAATCATTTAATTACTTTAGAAAATTAAGGTGGTTAAATGTCAAAGTTAAAAGTTTAGGGGCCTTTTTGTAGGAAGTGAAACTTGAGGGGCCTAGTTGCAATTATTTGAAACTTGCAAGTATATCTTGTTTGTCTGGGATCATTATCCCCAAACAAACATTACGAACACTCCTTCTGTTCCAAAAGCCAAGTTTAGGATTCTTTCTATTCTCGACCCCTCGCGATTAATTAGTCCTTTGTTCGTGATTCCGGTCCCGGATAAATATTCGTGGCGTTGAATAGAGCGTTCCAGGCCGATCAGAAATTTATTTGGGTCAACTTGATTTTTGACTAGGTAAGCTATTGACTCCCCCTTACTTGTAATAACATGCATATATGTTATTCCCGTTACTTGTTCTTGTTAAAATTGTGTTTTGAGCAATTTTCGTGATACTTGTAAATTTGGGACGAAGGGAGTATTCGTATGATAATCAAGAATGAATAGCTAGCCTTGCACCTGGGAAGGATTTGAAAAAGTATTGAAAAATTACACTCCTATTCGTGAGACGGTAAAATAGTAACTTGATTTAAATATTATTAGAAAAATTGTACTATTATTTGTGGTACGGGGAAATGAATGGAAGTATCTCTAAATGGGTATATTAGTATAATATAAATTTGTACTTATACTTTTGGGTCGGTGAAATATTAAATTGGGATAAAAGGAAATTGTCCTATTATTTATGGGACGGTAAAAGAAATAAATTTAGCCTGAAATAATGTTTTGGATATTGCCAAAGAGTTAATAAAAGTTACTCCTACGCTTGGGACGGGAAATTTCTTAACCTGGGAAAGAAATAAAAATTTCGCATTTTGGTACCTTGTGCGACCGCACAAAAAACCTTGGGCGACCACCCATCTTTCTGAAAGGTTTTTCAAAGGAATTGACCTGCTTGTGTGCGACCGCACATGCCATTTTAGGCGACCGCACAGTTACCTGAAGAACAAAATGTTGTTTAAAGTTTGTATAAGTTGGAATTAACTCTAGTTAAGGTATATAACCTTAGTATAAGATGTCCTATCAAGTGTTGTGACACCTTAGGGGCATCAGAACTTGGTTTTAAACATGTATACTCATTGAATTAAAATGAGAACTTAGTCTTGTACATGGACACTTATACAACTCAAATGAGAACTTAAGTATAAGAGTAACAACTCTTGTATATGTCTTGAAAGTGCTATGAACAAGCACTTATGTGTTATGCTTGTCTTGAAGCCAATGATTGTGCACCTTAGGGGCATTAAAACAATGACTTGAGATTGAATATCCTATGTAGGGGATTATGAACTTGTAAGTATGAGTGGTATAGCTCATTTACTTAATTTGAACTTGAAATAGTCTTGGTCTAGGTTTAGGGTACTACCCTAGATGGCCTAGATGAGTGTTGTAGAACACTCTAGTATTGAAAAATAGTCCCTTTGTGAATAAATGAAAGGTGGACTTGAATCATAATTAAATGATAACTTGAGTATAAGAGTAGTAACTCTTTTATGTGTCTTGAAGTTAATGTTTGTGTACCTTAAAGGCACCAACTAATGTCTTAAGCTTGAATGTTACAAGAAAAGGATTTGAAAATAATTCGTAAAAGATGTATAACTCATCTACCTAGCTTGAACTTGAAGTATAAGATAATTAACTCTTGTACATGTTTAACCATCCAAATAAATGGATTGAAAACTTGGATATAAGATGATAAAATCTTGTATATGTCTTGAATGTCTTGAATGTCTTAAGGTGAGACAGTAATTTGAAGTATAAGACAATAAAATCTTGTACATGACTTGAACATCCAAATAATTGGATTAAGACTTGAATATAAGATTATAAATCTTGTACGTGCCTTGACACCAATATATGTGTATGGTAATAAGCTTGAAAGAGTCTTGATGTGTATATGCAAATCTTGAATATATTTACTTGATAGAGTGAGTGTTACTTCTTGATACATGGTATGAATAACCAAAAGAGTTGGGATATGGAACTAGATAGAGAATGATTAACTCTACTACATACTTGAATTGATACATGTGTATTATAAGTGTTATGAACAAACACTAAAGTGCTAGTGATTGGTTTTAATCGTGTATATACTCAATGAAGTATATAAAGAATAAAGAAGATATCTTGTCTTGAAATGGGTTCCTAAAGAAAATAGGGACTAGTGTAATATGAAGATAATTCATATAATCATGAATACTACGATTTAAGTTAATAAGAATAACTAGAGAACACAATATGTGTTAGAAAATGTATTCGATTAATAACGATACATATACGTGAAGTATGACTGTGTCTAGGTACAATGTGACCTATTCTACTACGTGTTTAGAGTCTAAGGTATTGGTCTCTATTTGATAGTAAGGGTATCGTGATAGACACTTAATGTGTTAAACGTGATATGAATATGTACGTGCAAACTTGGCATGTGACAAAGTGATATACCCTACTACTTGACTGAAGTCTGTTATAAATGGACTCTTACTTGGATTGATCGTGTTACGTGGACACCTTATGTGCCATTGTTATCTTGGTTTGTATTCGTAATAATTGCGTACGTGTACTTGTATTCTCGTAAGCACATGATACATAATTACATGGTGCATATTCTCGTGAGCACATGATACATAATTACATGGTGCATATTATCGTGAGCACATGATACATGATTACATGGTGCATAAAGAATAGTCCACTAATAAGGGACTGAGTTCTGTTCTCGTAGTTCAAGTAAACATCTACTTGTGCATTCTTGTGTGAGTCCAGCTGGTTCTCCTTGCTTGTTCGAAAATATATAGGTTCAAGCTTGTCGCGAGAGCTGGGGTTTAAGTGACAATTGGGTCCCTATGTATTTCCGCCTGACCCCTTACTACCGGCCATAGTAAGGGCATAGCTTCCTTGGTTAGAGCAATAAGCCTGACCTAAGTGAATGCGATTGTCTTGAACACCTCGTGGATCTTGTTCTTGTGGATGACACTGGTTACCAGGTCTTCTTATATACTGCATAGCAGTTCTTGTTCTTTGTTGTCCTCAGCTAGAAAAGCATCGACAACAAATGGTATTCTTGGGAGGAATAAGGAAGGATTCAGGTACAAATGCGTGATAGGCCTATGTGCATCTTGGTGAGCTGGTCTAGCCTCTCACACTACTTGACTATTTGTTACCTGATCATATCTTGAGCTTGATTACTTGTTGAGTTGGCTTAGCATCTCCTATACTTGTTACTTGATGATACTTGATATATGATTAGTTGAGTATCTACTTGTATTGCATGATAACATGACATATAGTTGCATGTTAATAGCTTACTGAGATTTATCTCACCCTTTATTTGTTTAATTGTTTCCCCCCCCCAGGAAAGCAGGGGATAGTACGCAGTGAGGCTCGACTTAGCTGGGAATTTACTCAGCAGGATATTCTTGTTCGAAGTTAGTGTCCTTTTATATTTTGGTAAGGACGATCTTGTATGAGTTAATAAACTCTGGGCTTGTATTGGGGTAGTATTTGTTGTCCCTAGACAGTTCTTGATGCCAGCTTATTTGCTAGGCATGTCTTCCGCTGTATGTAACCTTGTTTGGTTTTAATTTTCTTGGTCTAGAACTCGTTGTGAGCTATCTTAGCTCCTTATTCTTGAGTAGATATAGCATGTCAGTTTGTTTCTAACAGTTATTGTTCCTGTTTCCCGTTAGTTTCTTGTTTCTTGTTAGTACGCGCACCAGGTTCGAGGTTCTATTAGGGGATCCCGGGACTTGGGGCGTGTCAAGCTGCAAGCTTGCCCCGTCTCTTGAGAAGAAGTGTGAAGTTGAATAAAAAGGATACCGAGGCGCTCGATGCTACCAAACAAAATTCAGAACTTTTGAGGTGCTTAGGAAGGTGAGGCAGGAGCGTGACCAAGCTATGGTGGAGAAGCAGAGCTTGGATTCTCCTTGTGCTGAATTGCAAAACTGTTAGATGCTGAGAGGAAGAAGACCACAGAGTTAGATTCTGATTCTTCTAAGTTTGGGCTCGTGTTTTGGGCATTTGTAATTTGAACAAGTTTCCTCTTCCTCTTGTTATGTTGTTGCTATCAGATTTCAGTTAATTGCATTTGGTTAGCTCTAACTTTTTGCGCTTGATTTTGATTGAGGCTTTTGCTCATTTCAACGAGGCTTTGAAATCTTTCGGGTATTGTGCCTACTTGATTGAATAAGTCTTAAGAAAACTAAATTTCTCTCACCATGGTATCATACTCCTTTTTTTGTACCGGGGTGGCTCGCGTTGTAAGAATCCTCGGGCAAAGGGTCAAATGCTTAGCCAAAATTTTAAAATTTTTGGGCAAGTAACCTTTAATTTTTATGGATCACAGTTTAATGCTTGTAGATGTTTAGGACTTAGCCTGTTTATTGGTTTTGAGTTATACTGTGGTCGCATCATCCATAATTCCTACCAAAGTGGATGTGTGAATTCAGTTTCTCGAGAGTGTCAAAGACTTAAAATGAGTCAAGGTAGAACTCATCTTTTATGGGCATGAGACCTAGTTTTTGAGCTCACACCGCGTATAGTGTGTGAAGATCACACGCCGGCATCCACTAAGATTGGGCTCGGAGCCTGAGTGAGCAAGTACCTCGTTAATTTTGAAGCATATTGATCTGTATCGTAGAGTGGCGGCTTGTACGGGACATGATTTTGATAGAGTACTATGTAAATGAAATGATCATTTTTCATTAAAAAACTTTCTCGTGCAACTTTAATCGTTCGTATTCCTGCTCGATAAGCAGCATTTACATAATAAATATGAGAGCTAAGGATAAAATTTCTTGAGGTGGTCATTGTTGCCAAGCGTTATTGACGTTCATAACCATCTTTGGTGAGAAGTTTATAAGTTCCCTCTCTAATGACACTTGTGATCTGGTAGGGTCCTTCCCAGTTAGGTGTGAGCTTGTTGTAACCGACTTGTTTACCTTTGACTTAGACTTTCCTTCTAACCTAGTCTCTTACATCAAAGCTTCTCTTGTTAACGACACAACCAAGAACACCGTTGGGACCAGGACTGGGTTTTCTTCCGACTTAGACCCTCGGGTGTGAGAGTAAGAATTGAGGAAAAATGCCTAAGAACAAGGAGTGGAATAACTGGAATGTATGATTAAGGTTAGAGAACGTACCTCAACCGAAGAGATGATGGGCGTATTTATAGAACTCAAGAGAGAGAGAGAGAGAGAGAAGGTGTAATAACCCGAAATTTACCCTATATTCCTTTTATTTTTAGAACTCTCTAATTATTATTTAGGCCGCGCCATTAATAAAAAGACTGGGTCTAGTTATTGGGTCAAAATAGAAAAGCCCAATTTATTATATAAGAGGTAGAGGAATCCTTTTAAAGTAGGGAATGGAAAACCCTTATTAATATAAATACTCTTTAAATCCATAAATCTATTATTGTGATTCCACCGCAAAAGAAAGTGAGAGAACGGGAGAAAAGAGGGAGAGCGGCGCTGAGAAGGAGAAGAACCGCAGAAGAGAGAAAGAGATCGGGGAGAGAGAAGGAGAAAGAGAGAAGGTTTGTGGTCGATCCTCAAAAGGTAAAACCTAGTCTCCCTAACCTTTCTTATTCATCGTTATTGATCAAACTATTAGAAATCATGTTTGAAGGGAAGCCTAATTAAAGAATGATGAACTAGGGTTGCTAGAATGATAGTCATAGAAGAGGAAGATGATGGATTGATTGTGTGTGTGATTGTGCGTATGTGTGTGTGAGTAGGCAGTGTGTGCGTGTGTGCGCGTGTGTTTGCTGGTGCATGTGTGTGTGTGGCGGAAATGGCTGCCGTGGGTGTGTGTGTGCGTGTACTGTGTGTGTGTAGGTATGTGTGTGCGTGTACTGTGTGTGTGTAAGTATGTGTGTGCGTGTACTGTGTGTATGTGTGTGTTGGGTGTGCTGTGAACAGTGATTGTAGGTGCTGGGAATAGTGTTTTGGTGTGAATATTGGACACTAAAACATGTTAATTGGGAATAGAAACTATGAAACCCTAGGGGTAATTTAGTAAACCTAAAGAGGGTATTTTGGGTATGAAACAATGAGTAATATTGAGACCCTAGAATGAAGGTTAACTATATAAGGGGTTAAATATGATTAACTCGTAGGTTAACCAA
This sequence comes from Campanula takesimana, assembly GCA_026119855.1. Taxonomy (NCBI): domain Eukaryota; kingdom Viridiplantae; phylum Streptophyta; class Magnoliopsida; order Asterales; family Campanulaceae; genus Campanula; species Campanula takesimana. The sequence continues at coordinate 370,772 of JAOWBW010000971.1, read as the reverse complement.
GTAAAGAGTAGTAAGTTGGGGACGGAAGTAAAATAGTGTTTACGTGTATCTAAGATTAGACTACTTCGTGATTGTAGATGTGTTTAAGCGGAGTAATCAAGCTAGCTAAACGCAAGGCTAAGGTAAGGAATTACGCTCTTAGTAGTATATTTGGTTTCAATCCTTGTTAGGATTCTCAATCTCTGATTTTGTTAAAAGAAATCTACCTATATGGCTAGGTAGCATTTTAAATAACTATTTCGTTCCGCGAATGTTACCGTTCCTTGTTATCCGCCCTATTGATTTCATTATTGCTCAATTGAGCTATCATGTGTATGATTTGTATTGTGATTTTGGTGTCTAAAGTAAAATGTACACCTTCTTTAAAAAGTGATCAAGTGAAGTTTTAGAAAGTTAAGCTTTGTTTTGTAAAGCTCTTTAAAGTGAAATTTTGCAATAAGTAAAGTAACTTACAGTTATCCATAATCCCGAAACGGATAAGTGGACCCCCTTATAGTTATCCATAGTTCTAAGAAGAACATGTGGATCCCTTTGCGTTGCTTGATGGAGTAACGTAGGTTATCATGATACACCGATATTGGGTGCGGTCAGTAGAAACCTGAACCCTGGGTACAGCGTGTGCTTAATCCCTAAATTAAGTAAAGTAAAGTAAAGTGAAATAATGTGTTTTTTGAAAAGTTGTGTTTTGGAAACTGACTTATGTAGCCAAATGTTTTCAAAGTAATGAGTTGTTTTGAATATTAGTAAATGTTTCTTTTCAAACTGAGTACCTGTTTGATCATTGAGTTATATCCTTTCATTGTTAATTCATTGTTACCGTTCGTTTCGGTCATCTCCTCTTAGTACCCGATGGGATCCCGTATGAACTTACTGGGCATTGTTCGCTCATTCCTTCCATTCTATTTCTCTCCAGGTTATAAATAAGCAGATCAAGGGTCGCAAGGTTTGGCGGCATAGGCGCTATCTTTTGAATAAAGTTAGTTAGTAGTTATGAATTCCGTTACGTTTAAGTTTTAGACTTTACATTCCGTTAGTTACCATTTTGAGCTAGTGACTTGTACTAGCCGTTTGGGTTTGAATTGTGGTTATTTGTAGCCGTTGGGGCATCCTGAATTTGGGATTTATTCATTATAGTTATTATTTGTTAGTTGTGAAAAATTGGGGTGTTACAGAATGATCGTTATCCTAGCATTAACTATCTTTATCTTTCAGGAAAGAACATTACAAAGTAAGGGAGCGTGTCGTTGTTGGGATAAAACATGGTTGGTCAGAGTTGTGGTTCGGAAACCACGACACATTCTCTGCTCAAATATTAATTGCGACTGAAACGCATCTGACAATGGTACAATACTTGGTTTTGATAAGGAGCCGAGGGCTAAAGCTCGATCCTTGGGATAGCGGGAGGCTCGTGCCATTAAAAGAAGATAATACTCGAACATATTTTCCCGCAAAGGGTCGAATGTCTCGGTCTTATCTTGAATATGTGGGCTTGCACCCGACAATAGATGCCTCGGTCTGAGCCAGTTCGGTTTCTCATGTGGGGTGACTCAATTTACCTCGGTCTATATCCAGATTGAGTGATCTTATATCCGTCCCGAACTATCCGGGCTCATCAATCATATTACTAAAGGATAATGATATGTATAGTGAAAACTCAAAGGGAAAATTCAGAGTGAAACACTGTAATCCGTTGGATTGTAATAAATGTTTGTGAGCCCCACCAATAAAAACTCATCCAACGGTTTAAAATGTTTCCCTTTGAGTTTTCCCTATGTGTATCATTGTCCAGCTTTTCGCAACATTAAAACGTTTTAATTTGAAGAGTATGATTCTATCTTTTTCTAGTATGTCCATAAAAGAATTCGATTTTATTGAGTTGCCAGTCATAGAATTTTCAACGATGGATGACACATCAAATCAAGTATAAAATAAAAATGGGAAATATAGCTAATATAAGGAGAAAAAATGAAAAGAATTTTTCCAAAAAGGAAAAAGTGTGTAGAAAAAGAAAAACCGATATATCAGTTCAAAATAAAATCATAGTTAATCGTATATAATTTTTAAAAAATGAATATGGATTCGAACTCATAAACAGCTAAATTAATAAGGAGGTGGTCTCCCATGAGAACAAGGGGGTCGACCCATGACCCATGGGGCATGACCCGCCACGTGGCAGCCTCCCATAGGTCAATTTTTTTTGGAGTTTTTATATTATTTTTTCGGTTTTTCCGTCGTTTACCAAAAGTAATAGTTACCATAACTTAATGTAATGACTGTATACATATAAAGTAACATTGTTCATAAGTAAACGTAACACCTGTTTTACAAAAACAAAAACTCATTTTACCTATTTTTTCAAATGTAATACTAACTATAATTGCATGTAACCCAAACAATATCTAAATGTAATTATCATTTATACTGAAATGTAATAATGCTTTTGCAAAAATGTAAAATATTGTGTATTTTGATTTAATTTTTTGAAAGAAAGTAACATTTGAAAAGTAACAACTCATATATATGAATGTAATTGTTTGTACAAGTAAATGTAACACTTTAATAAAAGAAATTATAACATATTTCTATAGATAATGTAATACTTTTACATGTAACACTAATCAAGTGTTTTAGCTCTAAAAATGTAAATGGTTGAATTATTACTTTTTCTATATATATGTGTATAAACATTATTACATATGAGTAACACGTTCGTTACATTTTAGTTGTAATAAGTATTACTTTTGACAAACGAAGAAAACATAGAAAAAAACACTGTTACTTTTCTATATATATGTATTACTTTTATGTATACACACTGTTACTTTATATGTATACAGTCATTACATTAAGTTATAGTAACTATTACTTTTGACAAACCGAAAAAAATAATATAGAAAGTAAAAAAATGCAAAAAAAAAATAAAAAAATATTGGGCCTATGAGAAGCTGCCACGTGGCAGGGTCTCCCCCTGGGTCATAGAGCTGGTTCAATGGGCCGGGTTATGGGTAAAAAATGACCAATCTCATCCATGAGATGGGTCATAATGTTCTCACATAAGTTTTTGTCATTAATAAGAAGGATTGTATCTTAACATGAGAATATTTTCTCAACAAATGAAAAAGAGAATAATATGGCACTACAAAATACTTGCAATATCTTAATTATAAAATTTTAGATGAGTCATTAACTGAATATTTATCATATAAACCTAGTGTTTGATCATTAAAACATTGATTGCCAGTTGAGATTTTTTAAGCAAGATTTTATGAATTTATAATTTTACACTCTCTTTGTCCCAAAAAAATAGTTTTATTTTGGCTCTTTATGATCAACAAAAATGAACTTTGACCAACCATTGGTGACAATTTAATTCTTCTAGTGATATTCTAAAATTTGTAATTAATAAATCATTAAGTGATTTAGTAATAACAATTTTTATAGTTTCATTGTGATCATTAAATTGACACTAATGTTTGGTCAAATTTTATTTTTGTTGACTATAAAATGTCAAATGAGATTATCTTTTTGGGACAGAGGGAGTATTATATTAAGACTCCATTAATTGATTAAATAACTTGACAAATAATGAATTAGCGAACTTTTGCCTTGAACTCGAGAAAATTTGATAATTTGAGCGTAAGCAAAAGAAACACATCGAGACGGCCGTGCATTAAGAATATAAAGCACAGAAATGTAATTATCTAAATAATCTTAAGCATGGAAAAAATTACTTCAACTTAAACATGCAAATTTTGTTTCAATATTTAGAAATTTAATTTACTTAAGCACAATATGGTTTCACCAAAGAGCTCTAGCTCAAGCGGTATCCAGTGTTAGCTTCCTATATGGACAGTGGCGGATCTACACTAAAATATTTGGTGTTGCCTCTTCTTTAAGGGGAAAAGAAGGCGCGGAGATAATATTCAATACGTTTACATACATAAATATAACAAGAAAACGATAAAATAATTCACCAAAACTAGTGGAAAATGTATATGTTTCAAAAATATTATAATAATAGTAAAAAGAAAATCGATATTACTACTACCCCTGTCCCTAAATGAGTGTTCAACTTTCATTTTAAGGGACAACTAAAAATCTCATCTCTTTTTACAATTTGGTGGCAAAGAGTCATACTACTTTCGTCCCATTTGAAGCTTCACCTTTTACCCAAATGGGTGTCCCATCAAAAGCTCACTTGTCATACTCACTCACTTCTTCCTCTCACATACTTAAATTATGGGGCCCACTTGTCAACCCACTAACTTTTCCCTCTCACATATTTAAATTGTAGGCCACGCTTGTCATACCCACTAAATACTTCCCCTTCACAACCCTTCTTACACTCATCATTTTCCTTAATTTGTGTGTCATCACTAAAATGGTGACGCTTCAAATGAGACAAAGGGAGTATATAATCTTGTAATCTCATTTCCAAACATTTATTTTTGCACGTATAAAGAGACCGGTGGAAAAAAATCGAAAAAAAACATTTAGGGACAAAGTTATGTTAAAAAATGACACTCATTGTGGGACAAATATTTTTTGAAATTGGACACTCATTTAGGGACAGAGGGAGTACTAATTAAGCCAATAAAAATAAGAGAAAAATCATGTTACTAATCAAGCTCATGATATTGAGAGACAAAATTCAAATTAGGCTAATTAAGTTTTAATAAATGGGAAAAGCCACGTTTAAAAGAATGAGAAGAAAGCTAGGAGTGTAGAGAAAATGGTTTGAACCTCGACACACTTAGAATCTAAGACAAATAACTTAACCACTATGCCACAAAAGTTGTCTTGTTCAAGTTTGAGGCTATTTATATAAAAACAACGTTATTTTGCAATATATATATATATATATATATATATATATATATATATATATATATATATATATATAGGGTCATACTCCTATGAGAACTCAATTATATAAGAACCATGAGAACCAAGGATAACAATTGGATTAGACACAAATCAAGGGTTTAGATTACCTTTTTTGTTTAAAAAATCGGTGGCATTCTTGTAATTAGGTTGACAGACAAAGGGAAGGGCAAAATACCATGTTTGTTCTAGAATTTGCCACATCATCACCCAAAATTCCCCTAAATTTTTAAAATTAAATATCTCATAAACTATAAATCGAAAAAATAATCCGAGAACACTGATTTTTTTGTCTCGACGAGACGAATCAAACTGCATCACTGAAGATAGGATTCTGAAAAAATAGGCAAAATACTAAATAGCTTTTGTATCAAATACACTGTTCATAATAATTCAGTTAGATATAATAGGCAAACACCTATTGTATCCAACAACAATGTTCATACACATTGCTATTGGATACACTAGCTACTTCCTTATTGTATCCAATATACAATGTTCATAACAATTCAGTTAGATACAATAGGCAAACACCTATTGTATCCAACAGCAATGTTCATACACATTGCTATTGGATACACATCTACTTCCCTATTGTATCCAATATACAATGTTCATAACAATTCAGTTAGATACAATAGGCAAACACCTATTGTATCCAACAGCAATGTTCATACACATTGCTATTGGATACACAGCTACTTCCCTATTGTATCCAATATACAATGTTCATAACAATTCAGTTAGATACAATAGGCAAACACCTATTGTATCCAACAACAATGTTCATATACATTGCTATTGGATATACCAACTACTTCCCTATTGTATCCAATGCAATGTTCATAACAATTCAGTTAGATACAACAGGCAAACACATATTGTATCCAACAGCAATGTTCATACACATTGCTCTTGGATACACCAGCTACTTCCCTATTGTATCCAATGCAATGTTCATAACAATTCAGTTAGATACAATAGGCAAACACCTATTGTATCCAACAGCAATGTTCATACACATTGCTATTGGATACATCAGCTACTGTATCCAATACAATGTTCATAACAATTCAGTTACATACAATAGGCAAACACCTATTGTATCCAACAGCAATGTTCATACACATTGCTATTGGATACACCAGCTACTTCCCTATTGTATCCAATACAATGTTCATAACAATTCAGTTACATACAATAGGCAAACACCTATTGTATCAAAGATCAATGTTCATACACATTGCTATTAGATACACCAGCTACTTTCCTATTGTTTCCAATGCAATGTTCATAACAATTCAGTTAAATACAATAGGGAAATACCTATTGTATCCAACAGCAATGTTCATACACATTGCCATTGGATACTCCAGCTACTTTCCTATTGTATCCAATGTAATGTTCATAACAATTCAGTTAGATACAATAGGTAAACACCTATTGTATCCAACAGCAATGTTCATACACATTGCTATTGTATACACCATCTGTTTACTTATTGTATCTAAGTGTATTTTTAAAATTTCATTGTTATTTAATATTTTGTTTCAAAACCCTATCTTTAGGGATGTAGTCTGAATCGTCTCGTCGAGACAAAAAAATCAGTGTTTTCGAAATTGTTTTTCGACTTATAAATATTGAGATATTTTATTTTGAAATTTGAGAGAAATTATTGGTGATGACGTGGCATGCCTTTAAGAGATGCTTCACATATTACGTTTACCTTATCCAAAGAAAGGAATGCATTGCTCTATTTTTTACCTCATAGTTTAAATTAATTTCGAAAATGCTATTGCTTCTCCTTATTATTGTGTTTTAATCTCAACCATTCAACAATTTTAATCTAATGGTGGTTATTGGTTCTCATGGTTCTCACAAAATTTAGGTTCTCATTTGAGTATCTACCTATCTATATATATATATATATATATATATATATATATATATATATATATTGCATTACCTGGGCAACACCAGGCACACTGGTGGGTCCGCCCCTGTATATGAAGGCTACGAGTTCGAATCCCGTTAGGGACTAGGCCTAATTGTAGCCTTCATGACCATTTGATGCCCAAGGGCAATTTATTTATCATTAATAAAAAGCCCATTTTAAAATAAAATAAAATAAAAAATTAAGCACAATATGGTTTCAGGTTATTTTATGACGGCTTGTTGATTGAATATATGTCTGGTTTAAACGTGCAACTTGGATATAATATTTGTCTATAAAAGCTAATTATAAGTCTATATTGACACTTTACTTACATACTCGCCTTTTTTCTATTCTTATATTCTCTCCGTCCCAAAATAATCTTCACATTTGCTATTTTTCATTGTCCCAAAAAGTTCTTCATGTTTCTACCAATTTAGGCTTAAATGTGGATAAACACAACATGGCTAATGAAGCAAGTGTTCATATTCTTAAAAAGTTTGAATAGTTAGATGTGAAGATCATTTTCTTTCCGTTGCTACCAATTTAGGCTTAAATGTGGATAAACACAACATGGCTAATGAAGCAAGTGTTCATATTCTTAAAAATGTTTGAATAATTAAATATGAAGATCATTTTGGGACCGAGGGAATATTATCTTCAACTACTCATCTAATTTCTTCATAAGTGTTTGTGTTGTGCTTCCATTTTTCATCCGGCCTAAAATAAGTCTCATCTTTACTACTCCCTCTGTCCAGTGGCGGATCTAGGATTTCCAACCATCGGGTGCACAATTTACACTAAATAACTTCATACTAAAAAAATTCAAAACGCAATTATATTCAAGTGCATAAGTTCAAAACAATTGTCTCATAAAAGAAAACAATACAACTAACAAATTAAATTTGTCCCTTACGCGTTTTCATACCTTGAAAACGTTTAATAACATCCTCCTCCTTAACTTTCTTAAGCAAGTCTTTTTCAATGAAACACAAAAGACAATCATTCATAAATTGATCACAAATTTTATTTCGTAACTCGTTCTTGATATAGTTCATCCCGGAGAACAATCTTTCCACGCTTGCGGTTGCTACCGGCAAAATCAATGCCAACTTAAATAGTCGAAACACCGATGTGTACGAAAAGTATTTTCTTGTTGACACAAGAAGTGAGCACAAATCTGCAATCCCCTTCAATTGAGCAAATCTATCATCCGCTCGCATATCCATGATATATGTCTCGAGTTGATATTCAAGACCTCTAAAATCATCATAACTAAAGTCATCCTGATAAAACTGAGTCAACCTTATCAACTTTGATGAATCAAAATCAACAAATCCATCACTTGGATTCAAACTAGCAACGCAAATAAGCAACTCAGAATTTATCTCATTGAAGCGGTCATTAATCTCTAAAATCTGTCTATCCAAAATGGCGTAAAAGCACTCCACACGATAATGGAAATCATTCGTAAAATTTGTCTTACGGCGAGGACGGTGGCGGTTAACATATTGAGCACCCATATCCAAACAATCAATGTTATTCTTTTTGCAAAAATCAACTACCTTCTTTAAGAGGGAATCTCACCCATCACTTCTTGTCATTTGCAATCTCTTCTTACTCAAATTAACAAGTGACATAGCATTCAAGATATCACTATCTTTTCTTTGCAAAGCTAGTGACAAATCATTTGTGATTGAAAGTATAGTCACCATCAGTTGCAAATTAAACACAAAATCAAATGACTGCAAATACCCAAGTAGACCGCGTGCTTGATTTCTTTTTGATGACTCAGTAGCATCCTCAGAAATAGCTTCAAAAACTTCAATAACAGAAGGAAAAATTGCAGATAAGTTCAACAATGATTTAAAATGAGACCCCCAACGCGTATCAGCAGCTCTCGCAAGACCTAACTCTTGATTTAATCCTGTACCCGTCTCAATTAAACCACTACTGATTTCTTCGGTCACTTTTGCAGCTTGTCTTAATCGAAGCATATCTTTACGTTTACAAGATGCCCCAACAACATTTGTTATGGTGGAAGTCATACTGAAAAAATCCTCAATGTCATCATAATTTTTAGCCAAATCAACAAGAGCTAATTGTAACTGATGAGCAAAACAGTGAACATAATATGCATATGGATTTTCTCTCATAATCAGAGTTTTCAAACCATTGAATTCACCTCTCATATTACTAGCCCCATCATAGCCCTGACCTCGAACTTTCATCAAACTCAAATTAAAGTTAGCTAACACACCATCAATAGCAGATTTTAAAGACAAAGCAGAAGTATCCAACACATGAACAACACGAATGAACCTCTCTTTTACATTGCCACAAGAGTCCACAAACCGAACAACTATGGCCATTTGTTCTGTTTTGGACACATCACTAGACTCATCAACCAACAATGCAAAGTAATCGCCTTTAAACTCCTCAATGATTTTTTGTTCTATCTCTTAAGCGAAACAATGAACAATATCCTTTTGAATCATAGGAGACTTCATTTGACAATTTCTTTTCAGAACCACACGCATAGACTCATTTTTAAGAGATAGAGCCTTTAATGTTTCAAGAAAAGTCCCTTGGTTCAAAGATTTTTCAGACTCATCATGCCCACGAAAAGCATGCCCTTGGTTCAACAATAATCTACAAGTAGCAATTGCAACACATAGTCGAATCCGGTTATCATTTTTCTCATTATCATCTTGTCTATGAAAAGCAACTTCAATAGATTGATTTTTTCTTTTAAGATCATCACACTTCTTTTGACAAATATTATGGACACTATTGACTTCACCAATATGTAAAACAAGTCTGTCATTTTTATGCCAACTAGAAAAACCTTCTTTTGTAAATGCACATGAACCAAATCTTTGATCACAGGATTGATCTCTAAACAAGTAACAACACAAACAATATGATCTGTCTGCCGAAATGCTATACTCCAACCAATCATGAAATTCACCGAACCATTTTGGATTAAAGCGATGCATTTTACTTCTAACCATTTTTTGAGGAAAAACATGATCGACAGGTTGACAAGGACCCTTTTGTATATAGTATCTTCTAATAGCATCTACTTGATTTGGATGATATTCATAAATGCTTTTTCTAAAGGCAGGATCCGAAGGAAGAGTACTCATATCAATAAATTCTTTACTAGTAGAAGCCATCACAGGGACTGATTGTTGACTAGGTGCACAACCAAAACCAGAATTACCCACCCCAAAACTAGTTTCACCATCCCCAATTTTTTTCCTTTTGATAAAAAATTTGTCCATATTCAATAATCAACCAAAAACACCAACAATCCTACAAAAACATCAATGGAACCATTCAAACACACACACACACACACACACACACACACACACACACACACATATATATATATATATATATATATATTTAAATTCAAACATTTAATCAACAATTATATTGAAATCACCCGAAATTTGAAAAGAAATATCACAGCCCCAAAATTATATTCAAACCCTAGATGTCAATTTACTTCAATTCAGAGAGAGAAAATAGATGAGAGACTTGAGTTGAGGGTGCTTACAAGCAAATGATTAAGTTAAGAAGCTTGGTGATGATGAAGATGGCGGATCCGGAGCAGCCGACTCGGCTGCGGCTCTTTCTTTCTCGTCCTCGTCCAGTCGTCCGCGAAGAAGGTAGGTTTTTTTTTTCCTGAAATCCGCCCCTCGTTTCCCGTAAACTTAAACCGCTGATTTGTTTTTTCTTCTACTAAGTTCACATCCCTTCTAGTTAAATTACCACTCAAATTAATTTTTTTGGGGGTGCACTTAGTAAAAAAATAATAATACTCCCTCCGTCCCGGAGTAAGAGTCATACCCCTCATTTGCACGCTTATTAATAAATATTGGAAGTGATGTAAATGTTGTGAGTGTAAAAGTAAAGTAGGAGAGAGAATGAGTGGGAGAGAATAGTGAATTGATTGGTGTTGTGAGTATAAAAGTAAAATAGGAGAGAGAATGAGTGAGGTGAATAGTCAAGATTCTTTGCCATTTTAGGAATAGGACTCTTACTCTGGGACGTACCAAAATGAAAAGTAGGACTCTTACTCTGGGACGGAGGGAGTAATTAAAAAATTGGGTTGACCGGGTGCACGTGTACCCCCTATTTACATGCAAGATCCGCTCCTACCTCTGTCCCGCTTTAAGGTTCTTACTTTCCTTTTTAGTATGTCCCAATTTAAGGTTCTTATTTTGTTTTATTACCTAAAATGAAAAGTGGGACCTACTTGTCATTCTCACAACAAAAACTCCCCACTCGCTTTCTCTCTCCCACTTTACTTTTCACACTCATAACATTTATTTTTTCTTAATCTCCATGCAAAGTCAAACTAGGAACTTTAAATTGGGACGCAGGGAGTATAATATTCTATTCGTTTTGTGAAAATCTTGAGAAAAACTTGTTTTACACTCGTTTTAGTGTAAAACCTGTTTTTATTCCATAATGTAAGACAAAATCTCTTAAAATAAAACATGTTTTACACATCTCCTAGTGTAAAACATGTTTTTCATAAGACTGTCTCTTTCTTCTTAATTGAAGCTACACATTTTAAACAAGTAAATTAAAAAAATATACTGCTTCAAAAATAAATTTAAAAAATATATTAATGGAGTGAGTATTGTGAGCATACAAAGTGGAGTATGTGAAAGAAAGTGAGTTTGAAAATAGTAAATATAAAATTCTTGTGACTACAAAAGTGAATCTCGTTGAATAAAAAAGTATTATACTATTTTTTTTCATTTTTAAAAATATGTAGTTTGTAAAGTGACGCCCATAAAATAATATGTATAATTTCAATTGAGCTAGTACATAAATAAATTATGTACTCTCTCCGTCCCGGTTTAAGGTTTTATTTTTTCACACTCATAACATTTATTTTTTCTTAATCTCCATGCAAAGTCAAACTAGGAACTTTAAATTGGGACGCAGGGAGTATAATATTCTATTCGTTTTGTGAAAATCTTGAGAAAAACTTGTTTTACACTCGTTTTAGTGTAAAACCTGTTTTTATTCCATAATGTAAGACAAAATCTCTTAAAATAAAACATGTTTTACACATCTCCTAGTGTAAAACATGTTTTTCATAAGACTGTCTCTTTCTTCTTAATTGAAGCTACACATTTTAAACAAGTAAATTAAAAAAATATACTGCTTCAAAAATAAATTTAAAAAATATATTAATGGAGTGGTATTGTGAGCATACAAAGTGGAGTATGTGAAAAAAAGTGAGTTTGAAAATAGTAAATATAAAATTCTTGTGACTACAAAAGTGAATCTCGTTGAATAAAAAAGTATTATACTGTTTTTTTTTTCATTTTTAAAATATGTAGTTTGTAAAGTGACGCCCATAAAATAATATGTATAATTTCAATTGAGCTAGTACATAAATAAATTATGTACTCTCTCCGTCCCGGTTTAAGGTTCTTAGTTTGTCTTTACACACTTATTAAGAAACTAAAAGCAAATTTGAGTCAACAATAATAGTGTGTAAATGATATAATTGTCCATTCATAAAGCAAGTGGGTGAAAAGTAGATGGGTGAGTAATGGTTTTTATGTAATATATGAAGTTTATGAGGACAAGAATGTCCAAAACACTATTCGTACATTGCCATTTAAGGAATAAAGCAACTAAGAACCTTAAACTGGGACAAATGGAGTACAAACTATGAATACTTATATATGAAAAAAAACTTTTTATTACTATATTGCGAATAGGGTTGTTATACGAACCGAGCTGACTCGAGCTCGGCTCGTGAAAGCTCAAGCTCGAGTGAGCTCGAACCGATTGTCAAGCTCGTTTTTGTTATCGAGCCGACCGTGTTCGGCTCGTTTAGCTCGTTAAAAGCTCGAGTTCGGCTCGATAAGCTCATTAAAATTGAATTTTTGTTTTCGAACGGCTCGAACTCGGCTCGATAAGCTCGAATTCGGCTCGATAAGCTTGTTAAGACCATATTTTTCTTAAAAAAAGTCTAAGCTCGAGCTCGGCTCATTAAAACTCGATTTCGATATCAACTCGAGTTGTTCGCGAGCAGCTCGCGAGCTCGATTCGACTCGAGCTCGAACAAGCAAGTGGGATCGAGCTCGAGCTCGACACCCCAAAGCTCGACTCGGCTCGGCTCGTTTACAGCCCTAAGTGCGAACAGAGTAATCAATTGAAAACAAAAAGAATGAAACACGGAAGAAAAGATAAACTGCAAATACTTTATCCATCTTATTTTAAATTGCAAAATTTGTTATTTTGTTTGTCCCATAAAAATTGTAAAATCAAAAAATGGAAAGTTTTTACTTATTTGCATACTTAAATCAACTAACCCACTAAGGCTACTTACAATGGGGAGTTGAATGGGGGGGAGGGGGTTGAAAGGCTTTATGTTTGTTGAATGTGTGTAATGGGGAGTTGAAAGGGGGTTGAATTAAAATGGGGGTTGAAATAATTCAACCCGATTGAGAGAAAGAAAGGGGACCCACACCTAGAGACGTCAATTCGGGACAACGGGACGGGACGGGACAAAATTATGATGTCCCTCCAACTATACGGGACGGGATGAATTTATCGCGGGACGAAAATTCCCTGTCCCATCCTAAATCATCTCGGGACACGGGACAATGCGGGACAAATACGGGATAAGTTGACGTAATCACCCGATCACAAAATAACGATTTTGAAATAAATCCAAAAAATACTAATACTAATACTTAGTCCTTACATATAAGTATTATAATAATACTAGATAATGCATCATCACAGTTTAAAATAAATCCAACAAATACTAATACTAGTCATTACTCATTACTCATTAAGCAGTAAGTTTGTTCAAAAGCAAAAAATAGAAGGCAGGCAGCAACAGCAAGCAGTCCATCTTCTGTCTCACAAGCATCTCCCAGTCCCAGCCCCTCTCAACTCTCAAGTCGCAGACTCCCAGCAGCAGTTCAGCATCTCCAAAAGGAATTCAGCAAGCAGGCCATCTTCTGCATGAACAAGATTATATCTCAAAGACTCATTCCAGGCATTTTTTTTATTACGAACTAAAACAATATGAACACTAAATACTTGTATCAATACCATGATCCAAACCAAAATAGAAACTGCCATTAAGGAAAAGTGAAAGAAAACAAACCTATCAATCATCAATAACTTGGACATTTGATCTAATGTAACAGAGTTGTTGCAGCGGAATAACAATAAAATAAAAGGATAGCAATTAACCGAATTAACGAATTAATTGACCCAATTCGAATATACGAATTAGGGTTTAGCAAGAACAACAACAATAACGATGAAGCTCTTGAAATATGAAAGAATCCACCTTCCGAAGGAATCCACCTTCAAACAAACCAATAATGGTTCAAGGGATTAAACCCACAAAGATGCAAGAAGCAAACTTTAATAAATATCAAAATCACAATGTGTTCAATACAATGAAAGAAAAGAGTATTTAAAGGCTAGGAAATAATAAAACCCTAATCTAAAAAGGACTCACAAATGTTTACCAAAATACCCCAAAACAATTAATAAAAACGAGTTCAACAAAAATAATAAAACACCTGTTCAGCCCTGGCACGGTCGTGCACATTATCCAGCACGGTCGTGCCACACATGCCGAGCCTTTCCTCCGTCTGCCCCAATTTCCGCACGGGGGAGCCTTTTCTCCTGCACGGTCGTGCTCGGCTTCCTGGGCAGATCCGGCGGCTTCTTCCTGCTTCTTCTTGCCACATCATACATCCCCACTTTAAAATGATTCATCTCCGAATCATGTACCATAACAGAACAACCCATGGGAAGTGTAACGCCATGTTCGGACTCCCCTTTATCGATCAACCGCCTTGGGTTACCCTTTAGCAACTGCTTAGGCAAGGAACCTGAAACACAATATTTAGGAAGACAAAGAGAACTAATATATTTTCGTTGCTTTTGCACCCACGACCCTCCTTGTCTTTCAATGGAAGATGGATGGGCACGTACCTCAAGCTTTAGCTTATTTACCAAACCGCGAGCCACCAAGTTTTCACTGCTTCCACTATCAATGATGATGCGAACCGCCATATCATTGACCGTGCCCGTTGAGCGAAAAATATTATGGCGTGCAGGATCAACCGTCACCGAGGGAGTAGGTAACTTACGAACTATACACGCATGATGTTCGTCTTCGTCATCAATTCCACATTAGGATCGTATACATACTCCTCGCCCTCACTATCATCAGCATCATCAACATCGCGAGCCACCACATTAATATTCTTGCGACGAGGGCAACCAATAGAAATATGTCCCGCTTCCCCACATTTAAAACACTTGGTTCCATAACTTTTGGCATAGGGGTTCTCCTTCTGTTGACCACCAGTAGTCGGAGTAACTGTCTTTTTAACTGGAACAACAGGAGATGTTTGTTTTGCTACAACGGACTTAGAACCCATACCATATGCCGTCCCTGTAGCCATTACAGAAGTACCAACAGAAGAACTAGCAACTGAGCTCCCAGAAACAGCAAGCTGACGCTCAACAGTTGAAGCCTGATCAATGGCCTCCTCCAAAAATTGAACTTGTGTCAACTCAACCTGATTACGAATATCAACTTGAAGCCCAGAAACATACATAGCAGTTAATTGCCCATCGGACTCACATAAATCATTACGTGCAGACCAAGAATGAAATTCATGCATGTACACACGAACAGATTTAGTACCCTGATGACAGTCCGAAAATTTACGATACATTTGTTGTTCAACATTAGCAGGTAAAAATCGTTGCCTTAAGGCCTGTCTCATTATAGGCCAGTCAGTAATCATGGGTCGATTGTTACGAACATTTTGAAGGCGTAACTGCCTCTACCAAACAGATGCACCACCCCTCAATTTATAAGCAACATATGGTACTTGGCGTTCAGCAGGGATATTCATCAAAGCAAAATATTTTTCAACCTCCTCAAGCCAATCAGTAAATTCAACCATATCTAATTCACCCCGAAAAAATGGCAAGTCAGCTTTAATTTTAGGGTTGCGCTCATAATTAAAATTACCTCCTCCACCCAGGTTATGCTGATGTCTGTCGGCTGGTTGACCATAACGGTTGGGAGCGTCAAGATCGACACGCTCATCCCAGTGTGTTGCTCGTTGCCCAATATTTCTAATACTCACTTGTAACGCGCGCAAAGCCTCTGCCAACATTCGGTCCCGTTCATCCTGTGCTGCTTCGCGCCGTTCCTCGCGTGCTGTCCGTTCGGCCTCGCATTGTTCCTCGCGTTCAACACGAACTGCTTCGCGTTGCTCCAAAGCCTGTTGGAATCGATCTAGTACTACCATCAATTCCCCAAGATTCTCCTGATTTAAGTTGTTGACTTCTTGATCGTTGGTCATCTTCCTCCTTGGATCGACCTTTTTCTGATACCAATTGATGTAACAGAGTTGTTGCAGCGGAATAACAATAAAATAAAAGGATAGCAATTAACTGAATTAACGAATTATTGACCCAATTCGAATCCACGAATTAGGGTTTGGCAAGAACAACAACAATAACGATGAAGCTCTTGAAATACGAAGGAATCCACCTTCAAACAAACCAATAATGGTTCAAGGGATTAAACCCACAAAGATGCAAGAAGCAAACTTTAATAAATATCAAAATCACAATGTGTTCAATACAATGAAAGAAAAGAGTATTTAAAGGCTAGGAAATAATAAAACCCTAATATAAAAAGGACTCACAAATGTTTACCAAAAATACCCCAAAACAATTAATAAAAACGAGTTCAGCAAAAATAATAAAACGCCTGTTCAGGCCGGGCACAGTTGTGCACATTATCCAGCACGGTCGTGGCACACATGCCGAGCCTTTCCTCCGTCTGCCCCAATTTGCGCACGGGCGCGCCATTTCTCCTGCACGGTCGTGCTCGGCTTCCTGGGCAGATCCGGCGGCTTCTTCCTGCTTCTTCTTGCTACATCAGGATCCTTCACTTGATAAAGAAGTTTTAATGATCTCATTCGCTTCATCATCGGTCTCACAAGCATCTACATTTAAATAAAAAAAAATGTTAATATAAAAAGTAACAATAATTCAATATATTAAAAAGAGTTTAAAACTATAGTTACCATAGCCATGTAACCAATTCCGAGCACAAATAAGAGATTGCACTTTCTTAAGAAGTATACAACTTCTATACTTGGTGAGCACACGAGCACCAATAGAAAATGATGACTCCGAAGCAATGGTGGTAATGAGAATAGCTAAAACATCACATGCCAAACGAGCAGAATTGGGTATCGTTTTTTTTTTTTTAGATTTCCAATATTCCAAGACTTCCAACTTTTCATAAAATGCAAATTCAAGTTTTGGCTCCTCCTAATAGAGATCCAATTGAGATTTTCCAGCACTGAATACAGTTTTACTCTCATATTCCATGCATTCCTAACATGAAACAAAACATATATCAAACACAATATAAATCAAGTTAAAAAACAAAACAAAAAGAAAGTATAAATAAATAATTAAATAAATAAATACTTGCATCAAATATCCGTTTTCCTTTGCTAAATATTCCTTTCTTTTCTGTTGATGAAAATGTGACAAGAGAAGAAGGTGCTTGTGAAGAGCCAGTCATGTAATCACAATTCAAGTGATCTTTAGAATATTCCTCAAAAAGCTTGTATAACTATCTTTTTACAAGTAAGATCTTCGCTTTCGTTTCGATTTTATGATTGTCAACCTTAGAATAAAATAATCCAATATCCCAAGCTTCATTCGTGGATCAAGAATAGCCTCAAATGCAAGCACTACACTATACTCAGCCCAATATTTATCAAACTTCTCTTTCATCCTTTTACACATATCACTTATCACTTTATCTTCATTACACAAGTTTTTTTCAACAAACTTAAATTTTCCAAACTTGCATAAAATATAAGTTGGATGTAGGATAAGAAGAGCCCGAGATCAAGTTGGTAGTGTCATAAAAGGGTTCAAAGAAGTCACATATTTTCTCTCCCCCTTGCCACTCATCATTTGAAGGACAATATTTATAGTTCTTGTCATTCAAATGAAGAAGAGAAAAAACCTTCTTATACTTGATGGCACTAGCTAACATCATATATGTCGAATTCCAATGAGTAGACACATCAAATCGCAAACCAATACTCGTGTCTAGGGCAGTTCACAAAAAGTTGGAACCGGACCGAACCAATTGAACCGGACCGAATTAATAGTGTTGGTCTGGTCTTGGTTCCATATTTAAGTAGAACCGATAAACTGGTCCGGTCCTGGTTTTGAGTAAGTTAAACACGGTTCTGGACCGGATCGGACCAATAATTATATCCACATATTATTATTATACATGGTTGTTGTTTCTTTAAGAATACAGTACATGGTAGTCAACTAGTTATAGTACGTACAAGGCTACAAGCATTGTAGTCCAGTCAAGTAGTGCACCAAATGTAGTAGCAATCTTAAGCTTTCAGTGTCTTAATTGATTTCCATGTAAAATGGAAACTTAAACAAGGGAGGGCTAAGAAAATGAAAACATGGTGCACTTTTTTCTCCAAATATTAGTTATATTTTAGGGGAAAAAAATATTTAAGATTTTAGTTGAACCGGACCGGAACCGGACCAACGGAACCGGACCAATGTAATCGGTTCTTGAATGTACTGGTTTGGTTTTGGTTCTATTTTTTTCCAGAACCGTAAAATTGGTCCGGTCCTGGTTCTATAATTTTTTGTCAAAAACCGGACCGGACCGGACCGTGAACACCCCTACTCGTGTCAATACCACCAACTTGTGTTACACACTCTTCAAATTTTTTAACCCTACTCTCATAACCTGTAGCAAACTTAACAGATTCTCTAATCTTATGCAAAGCAACACTAACAACTTTCAAACCTTCTTGAACAATCAAATTCAAAATATGAGCAGAACAACGAATATGAAAAAATTCACCATCGCACAATAAACCATAATTCTGATAACAAAGCTTCTCTTTCAAAATTTCTTGCATGTTTCATTACTAGAGGCATTATCCAATGTCAAATAAAAGACTTTCTTCTCAATCCCCCAATATTTCAAAAACTGAAACAATTTAGCAGCCAATTCAACTCCAGAATGTGGAGGAGGCATATGAGCAAAATTGAGTATCTTACTATTTAATTTCCATTCAACATCAACAAAATGAGCAGTCAAAGAAATATAGCCTTCACTAGTGCATGCTGTCCACAAATCAGAAGTTAAGAAAATTCTATTAGGAGTATTTGCCAAAACTTGCTTAAGATTATCTTTCTCCCTCAAAAAGATCTTATCAATGTACAAAACAAGAGTATTTCTAGAAATGCAAGAAAACTCGGGATTCAAATACTTCACAAACCTTCTAAACCCTTTATATTCAACAAGAGAAAATGGGAGATCATGTTTAATTACCGCACTAGCTAACAAGTCACGTGCAATATTTTGGTCAAGTTTTTTATTGACTACTTTCCCCTCATTATTGATAATCACTTGTCCTACGTCATGAAACATCAACATGGGACATTTTGGTTTATAACGCTTCATCCCCGAAGTCCCATTTTTTCCACCAGCCAAAAATGGTTTTTTACCTCTTAGAACCCCATCTGGATGATCAGTTATTTTGTTGAAAAAAAATCCATACATCAGTATATGTTTTGCCCTTTTTGCTTGACTCAGCCTTAGTCTTTTGTGTTATGTCTATCTCATTGTCATCCACATCCACTGTTGTACTCGGTTTAACAGAATTAGATTCCATAACTGTAATGAAAAACAAACACAAATACACAATATCCCATAACTACAATGCATAGATAATTATTGACTGATAAATCATGTAAACTAAACCAAGATTTTTGGGGATAGCAGTAGCACATACAAAATGAGGAAACCACTTAAAGTGACTAACCAATTCTTTCATAATTAAAAGGTACAGAGAAAAGAAGAGGAGAGAAGAAAAGAGAAGAGGACCTGACCTGCTAGAGAAAAGAAGAGCGAGTGCGGCGGCGGATTGCGGAGTGGTACTGTTGGTCGCCGTGTTTGGTCGTCTTATCGCCTCTTCGGCCGTCGCCGTCGGTGTGGGAGAAGAGAGTGCGGCGGCGGATTGAGAGGATTCGACTAGTCGTCGCCCGTCGGCTAGGGTTAGGTAAGTGATGAATTGAACGGGGTGTGGTTTGATTTGAGATATGGAAATGGAATTGGGTTTCAACTTGGGCCGGGTTTAGTTAATTTTAATTGGGCTTCGGTTAATTTTAATTGGGATTGGGCTGCTGCTTGCTGGGATTTAAAAAATGCGGGACGTCCCGTCCCATACGGGACGTCCCGAATAGTCCCACATTTTTTCGGGATAAGAATATACTGTCCCGTCCCGTCCCATATATATAGCGGGACGGGACGTCCTCACGGGACGGTCCCGAATTGACGGCTCTACCCACGCCTTGAACACGCGGCGAGCAACCAATGGGCCGATCTTGGCGCGTGCCACTGACCGCCTGACAAGGCACGTGAGTCGGCCAGTTTTTTTTTTTTTTTTTTTTTCGTGTCATGCAACCATTGGTTCTTGAGATTTCCGGATTTATTTTGCATCCCAATTATTTGAGCTCAATTATTTTATAGTAAATTAAATTTTCCTCCAAAATTCATAATTTCCCCCCTCTATAAATAGATGCAAGTTTCATTTAGTTTGAACACCGAAAAAAAATCACTTTCCTCAATATAAATTTCTCAATTATCCTTCATTAACCCTTATTTAAAAAAAAATCTACATATTTTTAGTGAAAAAAATTAATAATTATTGTCATTTCTTGTATTTATTTAATAGCAATTACAAAAAATTAATTAAGTGTGAAGTTTAATTATAAATAATAAAAATTATTATTATATTACTAATCATAAAAATAAAAAATATAATAAAATAAAAGTGGTGGGGTATAAGATATTGAGTTGGAAGGGAGTTGAATTTAATTAAATCAAACCATTGTAGGGTGTACAAGTGAAATGGTAGTTGAATTATTAGGTAGAAGAGAAAAGATGATGTGGAATGTTAAAGTGGTAATTGAACGTGTTAAGTTAGTTGAAACCAATGTAGATGGTCTAACAATTCCCTAACCCACTCTCTCTTTCCTACCTAACTATTTACACTAACAATAGATTACTTTTTTCACTTTTGTTTTTAATTTTTTTGAAAAAACGGTTTTGTGCAATTTAAAAATAGGAGAGAGAGAGAGAGAGTATAATTAAATCAAACCATTGTAGGGTGTAAAAGTGAAATGGTAGTTGAATTATTAGGTAGAAGAGAAAAGATGATGTGGAATGTTAAAGTGGTAATTGAACGTGTTAAGTTAGTTGAAACCAATGTAGATGGTCTAACAATTCCCTAACCCACTCTCTCTTTCCTACCTAACTATTTACACTAACAATAGATTACTTTTTTCACTTTTGTTTTTAATTTTTTTTTAAAAAACGGTTTTGTGCAATTTAAAAATAGGAGAGAGAGAGAGAGAGAGAGAGAGAGTATAATTAGATTTGGACCACCAAGATTGGAAACTTTAAGAAAGATTAGATTTGACTGTCCGAATAACCACACACGTGTTCTTCTTTAACGGAAAACGTTTAGCATGCTTGTAAAGTGAAGTTAGGTCTTCCTATTTCCATAAATGGCGTAGCATGGGTCTTGCAAATGTTATGATAGAGACGGACTCCCTGTCTGCTGTTAAGCTCGCCGAAGGCCCAAATGATGAAAATCACCCCCTTGCTGCTCTTATGGGTGACATTCAGGCCCTTCTCCGTGCTGCCAAATGCTTCATTCAACACACCCTCCGTGAAGGCAATTTTTGTGCAGACTACTTGGCAAACCTTGGAGCTGATCAAGATCTCCCATTTGTGCGCATGTTTGCTCCATCTGAAGAACTTAAAGAACTCATGGTAGCAGACTACATGAGAGTCTCTACTGTTAGAGAGTAGTTTCCTTTAATGTTGTTGTTGTTTTCTTTCCTTATGTACCAAAAAAAAAAAAATAAAAAAAAATAAATGGCGTTGCCGTTAACGAACGGCGGCTTTTATTTCTTGGATTCATTTCATTTTGTGACGTTTTGGGTCAGGGAAATTGAGTGTTAAGTACAAGGGTATAACCGAAAGCTAAATAAAAGGACATCCACTTTTAGTGTGTCAGATTAATTCTCCGGCTCGTGACATTAGATTGAGTTTCTTTAAGCAATTTTCTTTTTTTGAGGAAAAAAAAAAACAAATTTATTTTTGAAATGATGAAATTTAGTAACTTTGTATGTATTTAAAATTGATGAAATTCAAATATTAGATTTACATAGATTCAGTGATGGACTTAGATCATTTTATAAGTAGGTGTACAAATACATTATACAGTAAATCTTTTTTTAAAAATGCTCTCGTCTCCCTCTTCTCTCTCGGCTCTCCCTCTTCTCTCTCGGCTCTCCCAAGTTCTTCATTTGAATTTTACTTTTTGATTTTGTAAGTTCTTCATCCGATTAAACTTTCTTTTTAATCCAGATTTGGATTTAGATTTAGACAGAGATTTCTCTCTAAATCTACTTCCAGATCTGGTTATTTCTCGCTTTTTGTTTTTAGGTTTTTTATTTATGTTTTTTCAATAATAAAGTTCTCTCCTTCTTGTGAGAGCCGTTGTATTCTCTCCTTGTGAGAGCCGTTGTATTCTCTCCTTAGTGGGAGCCGTTGTTTGTATATTTGTTTGTTTGTTGTTTGTTTGTTTTGCAATTGCGATGATTCTTATATCTCCTCACAATGAAGTGGATGCCAATGTTTTAACCACACAAAGATTGTTCGTGGATTTTGAGATTGTTGGTGGACGTTTTCTCGTCAGCCCGGATTCTGCATATGAAGTGCTCAACGCAATATCTTATCTGAATGGGAATTTTGTGAATGCCATATTGAGGCAGTGTCCAAGTTGTACTTGGAGAAGAATCCGAAAGTCTCAAGATTTAGATTTGAAATGTCATTGTAGTAGGTTAAGAGTTGGAACTGCTATTAAATTTTGGGATGAGCCTGCCTTTGTGGAGTGTCATCTCTTTTTTAATTGTGAATGAAATGGAATTTATCGTTTGCTCAAAAGAAAAAAATGATGTCTATTTTGGGGCTTGATCCTACAACCATTAAGCTAAAATCTTAACGTCTTAACCACCAAACCGCACACATTATATGTAATCTCCCTATCAGATGATAAGTATTGTAATTAATATGTCAAATTATTTCTGACATTTAATGGCAATTAATTAAATTATATAATTTTTATTTAAAAACATACTCCCTCCGTATCAATGTAAGGTTTTTACTTTCCTTTTTAGTATGTCACAGTTTAAAGTTTTTAGTTGTTTTATTCTTTAAATGACAAAGTATCAATAGTGTTTGGACAATCTTGTCATCATAAAGTTCATATATTACAAAAAAACCATCACTCACCCATCTACTTTTCACCCACTTGCTTTATGAATAGACAATTATATCCTTCCCACGTTGTTGACTCAAATTTGCATTGGTTTATTAATAAACGTGTAAAGTCAAACTAAGAACCTTAAACCAGGATGGAGAGAGTAATATTTATATTTGAGATAGTTCAAAAAGATAAGTTGGAGATGAAAATGAATGTTAGGTATCTATTGAGGTTATATGTAACCGAAAATAGGTTTAAGACAAGTGCGCTTTTTGAATAGTTGAACCGAACTTTTATCTAACCTTTGAGCAAATACTGGATATGCGTTTGGAAAGAGATCTAGTGAGTAGAGGAAATAGATTTAAGATTTGAGGTATGTATCTATCGTCTGATTGTATAAAATTTTAATAGAATATATTCTATTTTATTATAATATGTAATTTATATTAATAAAAATATTATATATATATATATATATATATATATATATATATATATTATATTCACTCACGCTAAAAAATATACTCCACCAGTCTCGAAATAAACATACATTCTATTTTTGTTTGTCCCAAAATAAATGTCGTCTTACTAAAAATATGATATAATGTTTGATGATCTTCCTGTACTATCCATTTTAATAGACACAATCATTTCAATGCTATAGAGATGCCACTCTACCCATATAAATAAACTAGGGCAGTAAAAAAAACATAATTAAAAGCTTAAAAACATTGACTTGTTACATATAATATTTATTAAAAGACCGAGTGAGTAGTAAAAGTTGGACTTTTAATACTTATAAATACAGTCGAATTGTTCTGGCTTGGAATTTGATTTCAAGTACAAGGATATGACGGAAAGTACTAAAAGGATGTGCACTTTTTGTGCACGGAAATTGGCCATGTGAGTTAGTTTCGCTTAAATCCTTTCGCTTTCTCGAAGTGTTATTGTTTCGAGCAAGCTAGGAGAACAAAATAAAGTTACAAAATCTTGCTCACAATATGAGGTGATGATATTTTATTTGTTGTATCGGTAATGGACCTGCCACAATCTAATTAAAAACACCAATAAAATCTTGATACCTAAGATTTTGTGAGCAAGTTTTTGTGTCTTTTTGTGCCCATAGTATTATTCTATTGTTTCATGTTTGATTACTCATTCCAAAAGGCTAAGTCACATTGAGTATTGAGCTAGGGGGATTATTTGACCACTTTGATTTTGAAGCAATACTCGATCCATTTTAAAATAATTTTTAATGTTTTTTATTGTTATGATAAATGAATCTTGAGTAATGAAAAGTAAATATAATTATTTTAATATAAATTTAAAATTTATTATTGATAATATTATTGATGGTGTATCAATTACAAGTTTTATATTTTTGTTAGTTAACTAAATCAACTGATAATTATTACTATTCACAATTTATTACTCCCTCCGTCTCACTATGTTTGGTCACTTTTGACTTTTGATGGTCAACACAAGTGAACTTTGACTACATATTATTGTCAAATTAATTATTCTAATGAAATTCTAAAAATTGCTATTGATATATATATATATATATATAAATGATTTATCAATAACAATATTTAGACATTGATTAGGATGATTGGATTGACATTAATGGTTAGTCAAAGTTCACTAATATTGACAATCAAAAGTCAAAAGTGGCCAAACATAGTGAGACGGAGGGAGTACTAACAGTATTTTTTTTTTTTTTTGAGAAATCAGTTTAGGAAGGAGTGATATTATTTTCATATCATTTTTAAATTTAGAAAAATATTTACTTTTATAAAATCAAAATTCTTGCAATTTTAACACCTTTAATCTAGAAAAAACGTTAATATATCATAAATTTAATTCCTTGCAATTATAACCTAGGTTCTCCACAAATTCATTCCCAATCGAAAGTTGTCAAAGATGCTTTAAATTGAGTAACAAGGTTAGATATTCAAAATTTTCTCTACATAATAATTAATGTGTAAAGTTTGATGGTCCTTTTTCCCCTTTTTTTTTTTTTCCGGAAAAATCAATGGGGCGACAAATTGGGAATATTTTCTCAGTGCTTTCCTTGTGTTCAAATTTGGAAAATCGCAAAATGGTTTAAAAGTTTGATGTACCCAAGCAAAAATTAATATTTGGGTCCCATTTAGAGTATCAGAAAATTTGATTAAGAGAGTGGACGGATAAAGAAGGTCCAATATTGGCCCAACAAAGTAAAACATGGGGACGGAGGTCACTTGAATGGTTAACTAGGCGAATTGGGTCGGTTGGTCAAAGAATAAGGTCAACGTCACTACAAAAAAAATGACTTTTAGCGGCACTTTAAAAAGTGACGGAAACAGGAAAAAAGTGCCGGAAAAGCTATTTCCGGCACTTTAAAAAGTGCAGGAAAAAAAGTGTCGTATTTTAAAAAAAAAATTGTTGAACTTACCCGGATTCAAACACAAGACCTTTTGCATATTCAACACGCCTTCTACCGCTAGGCTAAATCATTTTTTTTTATAAATTTTCACATACAATTATTTATTACAAAACAAAACTTATATTAGTGCATTTGTATGATTGTATACCATAAAAATTTAATATAAGTAACAAATGAAAGCAAAGTTACATGAAAAATATGATTTAATTTGAAAATTAAATAAATATTTCAAATAAAATATCTTGTTTTTAGCGGCACTTTATAAAAACTAGTCTGTAGCCCGTCGATACTTGACGGGACATATAAAGTCAATTTATTAAGACTTGTAACTGAACACCCGTACTCAAAATACATTTAAAATTATTGAAAAAATACCATAAACATGTTCTTGTGTTAAGTGATCAGATACAATTATTTAAGTAAAGTTAATTTTTGCAAGTATATGTTTAGACTCACATTTTCCTTTTGCAAATTTGATATGTTGCAAGTTTTGTTCAAATTCAAAATATGCTAATGTGGCGGCATATGTGAATTATTTACGCTAAAGTGACAATCATTTTAGAGGTGGTCTCCCACGAGAACAAGGGGATCCGTTTCATGCATTAGACGGGTCGCCCCATGACCCATGGGCCGAACCCGCCATGTGGCAGCCTCCCAGAGCTCCAATTTTTTTTTTTTTTTTTTTGAGTTTTTATATTATTTTTTCGGCTTTTCCGTCGTTGACCAAAAGTAATAGTTACCATAACTTAATGTAATGACTGAATACATATAAAGTAATATTGTTCATAAGTAAACGTAACACCTGTTTTACAAAAACAAAAGCTCGTTTTACCCATTTTTTCAAATGTAATACTAACTATAATTACATGTAACCCAAGCAATATCTAAATGTAATTATCATTTATACTGAAATGTAATAATGCTTTTGCAAAAATATAAAATATTGTGTATTTTGATTTAATTTTTTGAAAAGTAACAACTCATATATATGAATGTAATTGTTTGTACAAGTAAATGTAACACTTTAATAAAAGAAATTATAAAATATTTCTATATATAATGTAATACTTTTACATGTAACACTAATCAAGTGTTTTTAGCTCTAAAAATGTAAATGGTTGACTTATTACTTTTTCTATACATATGTGTTACAATTATCTATAAACATTATTACATATAAGTAACACGTTCGTTACATTTTAGTTGTAATAAATATTACTTTTGGCAAACGAAGAAAACATAAAAAAAACACTGTTACTTTTCTATATATATGTATTACTTTTATGTATACAAACTGTTACTTTATATGTATACAGTCATTACATTATGTTATAGTAACTATTACTTTTGACAAACCGAAAAAAAAAAATATAAAAAATAAAAAAAACCAAATATATATATATATATATTTTTGGGCCTATGAGAGGCTGCCACGTGGCAGGATCGCCCTTGAGTCCTGGAGCCAAAAAAAAAAAAAAAAAATAAAAAAAATTGGGCCTATAAGAAGTTGCCACGTGGCATGGGTTGCCCCTTGGGTCATGGAGCCGGTTCAATGGCCGGGTCATGGGTTGGGTTTTGGATCGAAATGACCCGTCTCATGGATGAGACGGGTATGTGTGTTCTCACTTGAGTCTTTGTCCTATTTCATAGGCAAAATTAATTTTTGATCTTTTGAAAATTTGGAATGGACAATCATTTGATTGATAACATAAAATCTAGGGAGTATGATTTAAAATTAAAATTTGATTATCAGTTCACGAAGGGACTGCCCTGGTTCTGAAAAAAAATAGTTTTACATTAATTTCGTCAATCATTTTATTAAACCTTGACAAAAATTTTGAAAAGATAATTATTCCAATGAAAAATATAATTTTTTTAATTGACACAACATTATTTTTTTATCAATAGTATATTATACACTTGTTATTAAAATAAATAAATTGATGCAAATTAAGTTTCAACCAATTTGAAGAGAATAATTTTGTTAATCCCATCTTCATGTTAACTCGCTAACACGGATGAACATAGGCTACTATACCGGATGACTGAGATGCAAAGCTAGTAAGTTTCATTTTAACCTCATACTATTGAAAAATGAAAGCCGTTAAGATTTCAATTTTAGTCCATTGATTATATGATGTACTCCTTCTTCGTAAAAGTAAATATGCATTTCTTATTTTTTTGATTATAACTAAAACGCTGTTTCAAAATAAAATAACCAAAATGGTCATATATTTTGGGATAGGAACTATTTTAGGATAGGAAGTAGTAATAACAGTTTTTGATGTGATCAATACAATGATGGTTAAAAACCTATGCTTTTTTGACCAAGTTAATTTTATTCAGTTTAGTAAAATATCACATAAATATTAAATAAAATAAATTACATTACAGTGCATCAGTATTTTAGATAGATATGTTAGAACAAAATGATCCATCAAACCATGAACCGACTCACAACTAGATTAAGAATGAGAAGAAGAAGAAGAAAAAGACGGAAGCGTGTACCTTGTGATTCCATGATTGTTCTTAGTCTTGTTCTTGATGAAGTAAGAAGATAGTCTTTAAAGAAGAGAGGAGTAGATCTTCTAAGTGATTGTGCCTTATTCTCTTGTCTTCTTTGATCTTTATGAAGAGTTTATAAATGAGAAAATAATCAAAAAATTTCGGTCCCTTCTATGGCTGATGGAATAGCCTTTATATAGGTAGGGAATAGGCACCTCACTTAGGGACTACACCTATTCATGTATAAGAGTTTACCATTATGCCCATCATTTAATGGTAGCCTTATACTATGGAATTCTACACATTATGTTGAGTTCTATACTTTATACCATATATTATAATATTGATCATTATATTATTAAGTATTTATATGTTATATTAATCCATGTTCTTACAAGATATAGTTAAATCCTTTAAAAAATTTAAATATGTAAACAAATTAACCTGATATAATATATAGTATCTCCAATTTGAAATGTGTGTTTTGTTGCTATATTTTAGGGAGATTAAAATTTTGAATTAGTATAACAATGTCATCATTATTGACTGATGCTATTGGACAAGAACATCTTGAATGCCACGTGGAATTCCACGTCATAAATCCACGTGGCGTGATGTGAGAATGAACAAAGACTCTTTTTTATTATATATATAGAAGTGCCGGAAATTAGCGGCACTTATAAAAATTTCCGGAAATTAGCGGCACTTATAAAAATTGCCGGAAATTTAGCGGCACTTTCATATAATTAAATATTATAGGACTATCATTTTGGGACAGAAGGAGTATACAACATATGAGCCGGTATTTTGTGCGACTGCCGCACGGCGTGCGACGGCTCCATTCGAGCCGCCACAATTTTTTACTCGCCAACAAAAGTAACACTTTTTATTAAAGATAGTAACAATTTTTTATACAAATGTAACACATTTTTTTCAACAATGTACCACACAACTTTGCTGAAATGTAACAACTTTTATTGAGAAAGTAACAATTGAAAGGCAAACGATTATATACGTGAATTAAAAATGTACCACTTTTTATAAAAGAATGTACCACTTTTTTTTTTCAAATGTAACACTTTTTTTTTTAATTTTAAAATTAACATAAGATTGACAAAACTAAAACTAATGTTACATTTTGTAATAAATGAATGTTACATTTTGTAATAAATGAATATAACATTTTTTTTCAATTGTAACAATTTATATTATTAAATGTAACATTATATCTAAAATGTAACAATTTTTACTGAGAAAGTTACAATCGAAATGCAAACGATTATATATGAATTTTTATTGTTTTTTAAAAAAGAAAAAAAGTAACATTTACCAAATAAAATTGTTACATTCATTTATATAGAAAAATTATAATCATATATGTACTCTGTTACACTTCAATTGTTACTTTTGTCATAAAAGAGTGTTATATCTCAGCTGACGAGCAACTCAATTTTTTGTGTCTTAAAAAAAAATATGTTTTTTATAAAAAAAAATCAAACATATCATGACCTATCTAGTTTGATTCGTCTCGTCGAGACGAACACGACAGTACTTTAAAAAAAAATTCCGAGTTATAAATCTCAAAATATAACATTTTAAAGTTATTGGAGGTTTTATTTTTTAAAAGAATGCCACGTGTCATGCTTACATTTGTGGTGTATAGAAAGATTCTATACACTTAGTGTAAATGTATCAACTTCCTTCAAAATACACCAAGAAAATAAATAGCAAGTTTAGGCCGGCCTTAAAACAACGAGTTTAGGCCTTAAAATATCAAGAAATAAAATCGTAAGTTTAGGCCTTAAAACCGTGAGTTTAGACTTTAGAACACGAAGTCCGTATATTTAAAACAAGACTTTATAATTTATGGAGGAACTAGTTTCTCCCAAAATTTTCTGTTGCGCGAATAATACCTTATTTAAGGACAAAAAAAAAAAAATTAAGTCCTTTAATCTTACAAATTTGCCTACCCTCCACTGTACAAGGATCTTGATTTCGTTACACTTTATATGGTAGTAGTATTTTATATACTACTCCCTCCGTCCCATTGAGAGTGAGACTAGAGGAGTGGGCACGATATTTAAGATAAAGTGATATATATGTAGTAGAAAATGAAGAGAGAGAATGAGTGGGGTAAATAGTGGTGTTGGTTGAATAAAATGAGTGGTGAAAAATGAAGAGAGAGAATGAGTGGGGTTAAATAGTGGGGAATGATGAATATAAGTATATTAAAACATTTCCATTTTGGGTAGTCTCACTTTAAGTGGGACGGCCCAAAAAGGAAAGAAGTCTCACTTCTAGTGGGACGGAGGGAGTATATGGTAGTAGTATTTTATATTCTAATATTATTGTACTAGTTTAATACTGATATAATTATTATTAGTCGTGTGATTCATAGATATAATGATGTTTAACTCTTGGTTGAAAACAAATTTAGGATTATTTACAGTCTGATCATGGATCTAATGATGCTAAACTCTTGGTCGAAATAGAAAACAAACAATTAAGTAATTATGTCACTATATGTTTTTTTAATATTTCTTTTCAACATTTTATTATATCCTCATAAAATTATAGTTTAAACCTTTACTTTGGGACGGACAATTACACCAAACAAGGCCAAACAGATAACTGATTGTTCTTGCCATTTTATTTTTATGTTTTGTTTTGCCTTCCACAAAATCTAAGATGATTTTACAAGTTACGGGTCAACGTAAATCGATGTTGTACCAGTATTCAGCTTGATGCACGTATGGTAAATACATAATTTAACTTGGTAGGTTCAAATAAAAACAAATGGTTGCCATATTATTTTTCATTCTAACAATTTATTTTGTCTTTCGCACTTGTTTTGCCTCATTTTATCCGGCAATTTTGGATGGTATCAAAGTAATAATTTTGTTTATGATCACCTACGTGTATATTCGATCAAGAGTGTGTTTTGGAGGAAACTAGTTCCTCCATAAGTTATAAAAAGTCATGTTTTTAACCCTTAAACCCCAAACTTAAAACCCTAAACCTTAAACCCTATAAAAACAAGACTTTTATAACTTATGGAGAAACTAGTTTCCAAAAAAAAAAAAAATCTTCGATCAAATGTCTAACTTGTAAGAGTGTGTTTATACCATTGTTGGTATAGAAATGAACAATTGTCTAGCTTGTAAGAGTGTGCTTATTGCCATTGTTGTTTTCGAAAACGAACTATATTTACTTAAATACTTTACAAAGGAAATTATATTTTTAAGGATTTGTGCATATTTTGAACTCCTTTACCACTTGAAAGAGACATTTTGAGAAAAAATATCCTTAAATGGGAATCTCACAATTTGTCATGGAATTTGGATCCTTTTTCTTTTTGCACTTCTACAGTTTATTTGGATACGGAGGCCAAATAAATATTAAAGAAAATACTTATTCCGTATCAGATTATATGTCAATATTTCATTTGTAAAATTTGAGGTTTCATCTCAAAACTAGTTGGCAATGGGATGAGTACCCCATGATCTTTATATAGTCGTTGCATGCCTAGTTAAGTCCCGATGTAAGATAATGTCTCTAACACGCCCCCTCACATGTAGCCGGGCTTAGCCAAGGCTTACAACGTGTACTTATCAATCGGGTGGCGCTAAACAACGTCGTGGGCCGTTGGGCCTGCACGTGTAACAGGCCAGCTCTATACCATGATAATTAAAGTCTGAGGTTCTATCCCAAAACCAATTGGCATTGTGAGGAATATTCTATGATCTATACTCCCTCCGTCCCGCCCGAAATAGGATTTTGGTAAACTTGACTTTACTTTGACCAAGTCTTTTGAAGAAAATATAATAATCCAAATAAAAATTTAAAAATTGTTATTGTCTCACAATTAATAACACTCTTAATAACAATTTTTAAATTTATATTAGGATAATTATTTCTTATTTAAATTACATTATCAAAGTTTTAAAAAAGCTACCAGAATCTTATTTCGGGCGAGACAGAGGGAGTATATAGTCAATGCATGGCTAGTTAATTCCCGATGTGAGATAATGTCTCTAACAATTTGCACAAAGATTAAGAAATAGTGGAAGTGATGTTGTGAATGTAAAAGTAAATAAGGAGAGAGAATGATGGGAGAGAATAGTAAATTGATTGGTGTTGTGAGTATATAAAAATAAAGTCAGAGAGAGAATAAGTGAGGGAATAGTATGATTATTGCCATTTTTGAAAGTGGATATATATTTTGAGACAAACTAAAAAGGAAAAGTGGACCTAGCTATACTCTGAGACGGAGGGAGTAGATTAGGGGTGTAAGTGGTTCGGTTCAAACCATGGTTTGAGACCGAACCGAACCAAACCATGCGATTTGGTTTGGTTTTCAAGCACTAATGGTTCGGTTCAGTCTCAAATATTGGCAAACCACATGGTTCGGTTTGGTTTGTGGTTTGGTTTTCAAGCACCAATGGTTCGGTTCGGTTTGGTTTGTGGTTTAGAGGAGATTAGGAATCATTTTTCTCCATGCTACGCTGTATAGACCGGAGTTTAGAGGGGAGTTAGGATTTTACTCAGGGACGAGTAAAGGTCTAAGCGTGGGGGAATTTGATGAGACATATTTTATACCTTTAATTCCTAGGTTTCTACGAGCTTAAAATATGAATTTTATGTATTTTAGTTAGATTTTTATGTAATTTTGGGCAAGTATGTAATTTTGGGGTTTAATTGTAATTTGGGGGTCATTTTAGCATTTTTATATTTTTACCCAAATTAGATAATTTATTTTTCAAAGAAATTCCAAAATATGCAAATGAAAGTCAAACGGGACGGAAGAAGTAGTGGGTCAACTGTTTGGTGAAGAAAAGAAAGAAAATCAAATTGCCCCAAGCCAAGCCAAGCCAACGCAGGAGAGAGAGGAGGAGAATCAGCACGTGTGCTGATTAAAATCCGAGGCGGGAGCACGTCTGGAAAGTGTTGGAAGTTGAGGGACTGTTTTGCAATTACTGAAAATTGGAGGACCAAACTGCAAATTACTGAAAACCTCATTGCAAATTCTTGTGAAGATATGCGTGGACGTGGACGTGGTCTGGTATACGGAATTCGACAGCCGTTTTGGTTTTATTTTTTTTTTATTTTTTTCCTTTTTATATTATTCTTTTTCCTTATTTGAATTAGTTTTAGTTATTAGACTATTTAGAGTTTTAGGTTTCTCATTATTCAGGGGATTGATTCATTCGAGACGGAGACTGGCAAAGAGAGTATTACGTACTTTTCTTCTCCTCTCTCTTTTTTGGTGTTGAACTTTTTAATGGAGAACTAACTCCATAACTTTGGGTTTTAATCTTGAACCATCTTTTGTCAATTTGAGGTATTTTTCTTTCACAATTTTTTTTTTTTTTTTTTAAGAAAAACTAACTATCTAGAATGAAAAATGCATACTATACAACTACAAATCCTTTGGCGCCGTTGCCGGGGACTTGCGCTTTAATTCTAGTTATTTAATTATCTATCTTAGTTAGTGTTTGCGTCACTCGAAAGAGTCTCCTTGCGTTTGTGGGTTTATAGAGGAGTGTAAATAGTGTCACCCTCCAAAAATATTTTTATTTTTAGTTTTACTTTTAAAGTACCTCCAAATGTAAACCTTGCAATTTATTTACTTTTAATTAATTAATTTTTTTTCTTTTTAGTTTTTAGTTCTATTTTTATTTATTTTTTAGAAAGACATTATGCTTGTGGGTTGTGTTTGTTGTTCTTGCAGGATAAATAACAAAGTGAAAGCAGGGGTTAAATTAAAGTTTCTGGAAAAAGGCGAGGGTGCAGACTGCAGAGGTTTTATGCGGGTTCTTAGAGCGCTCGCTTAGAGAAAAAAAAAAAAAAGGAAATCGAAACTGAAAAAGGAAAAGGTGTCAAACACGTTCCCCTTTCTCTCCCTCTCACGAGCTCCCACGACTCCATCGTCGACGCCGTCTTCACCAAATCCCCACCATGTCCCGAATTCCGGCGAATCACTCTCTCCGTTCGCCTCCACCACCGATTGCAGCCGCGCCACAACCAGCATCCGCCATCTCATCAGCGCCGGACACACAGCCACAGCTCGGGTCACCGTCCGTTCCCGTATTACAGCTACGGCCAGTCAACTGCACTCTGGGCTTCAAAATGTTAATTGGCTCGAGGTCTAAATTAAGGTATTCCGTTTTGATTTTTATCTTGTTGAACTGGACTGGATAAATTGTTCTTCAAACTTGATATCTCAATGAGTATTGACCATTGAGTAATGGCAGCAATATGCTAGCATAAAGATCCTCTCTTAATATGAATGTGTGATTGGTGAATTTGCTAGAATGGTCCTGTTAATCACCAAGGACCTAAATTCCTATTTCATTGTCCAAAATTGCAGTCTACCATGAATGTTAAGCTATGGGATCATGATAGTTGGTAAGACTTGCAATTGTTGATGAATTTTCTCCTGGGACTTGATTTTGACCACCAATTGTTTGTGCTTTGTCATGTAGAGAATCTAGTGGTTTGGTAATATAGTAATTTGATTGAAAATAGCTATACTCACTCTAGTTTTGATCTTTGCCCTTTTTCACTTTACAATAGGGACATTGTTTTGTTTAAGTTTGGGGGTGGGGTGCATTGTCAGTCTTAAAAAAAAAAAAAAAAAAAAAAAAAGTTTTCTTATTTTCTTTGTCGGGTTCGAACTACGGTGACCTGAGCCCCTTATAGTCCTAAGGGGAACGTAGGCAGCTATGCGCGGTCAAATTTTTTTTTATTTATTGCTAAAAAAAGTTTTTGTTTGAGTCTAGTCGTGTAATTTGGCCTTTGTCTATGATAGTAAAAATTGATTATGCATGCTTAGGTTGAATTCTTGAATATTGTACTTGTCCGGATGTGTAACTTGATTAATATGGTTGATCTTTGATTTCTCCACCCTTTTGAGCACTTATGTTAATTACTTTGATCACCGAAAGACTTAGATGACCATTATTTAGTTGACTTATTCACTATATTCTCGGGAACTTTAGAACTTACTTGATTGACTTTCGAAGCAAAATTTTTGGGATTATGATTGACTAGAGAGATGACGTAGGCATTCTTTGTTAGTCATATATTAAGCCTTAAACTACCCTTTATAAATTTATCCCTAGTTACCCCGTTTGAGCTTAAAGTAAAAAGAATGGAGTGTGCAAAAGCACACAACGACCCCCATTCGACATCGTTTCTCGTACCCACATTTACTCACCCCTTAGCCTATACACTTTTCCTTACCCGTCAAGAGAGTGTAATTAAAGAATGAAAAACAAGGTAAAGTGAGATTATGGAAAATATTTGAAATGGGCAAAAGTGATTGGAAGTTTGAGAAACCCCTACGAGGTAGCTTTGGAAAGAAAAGTGAGACAAAAAGGCTCAAAGAGCTCTCATAAAAAAAAAAAAAAAAAAAAAAAAACCCTCACGAAATAAAAGTATAAAAAGAAAGAAAAAATCATGAAGAAAAAGGGGGTGTAAAAAGGAGTGCATTCAACTCAAAGCCAAGAGTAATATATGTTCAAGTTTGGGGGTTGATGCATTGGTGAAACAAAAGAGGCCCAAGAGTTGTGCGAAATTGTGTTATTATTTGAAGACTCTTTGGTTATTCTCTCTTGAATTTGAATTCTTTACCTTTCGTTTGTAGCCCTTAACGAGCCTAACATTACAAGCTAATAAAGTCCTAACTGATCTTTGATTGATTGTAGTCCCCATTAGTGGAGATAGTCATGAAAAACAAGCTATTTGGTTCTTGATCTTCATAATTCGTATTCCATTAATCTTCAACTCCATATTCCATCATATATTAGAGAATGAGTGGGTACTTGACTTTATAATGTATTCCGGGTTTGACGGTGATCTAGTTATTGCATTGCACACACACGGAGAATCATGGTGAGATTATATTGATTGGGTTGCATATTTTAGACTTGCATGGTATTGATTGATTTCATATTGAGTATGTTTATTTGATTTATGAGACTTTTATGGGCTAATGATCATGACAAGAACAATAATAAAAAAAAAATGTGTTTTGTTCGTTTTGTTTTATTTTTAGTAAAATAGTTTTATTGTTTTGTAGTTTAGTTTAGTGTTATTTTTATTTTGTTTATTTTTTACTTGAGGATAAGTAAATGATTAAGTTTGGGGTATTTGATGAGTGGGTTTTTACTCACTTTATTAGATACTTTTAAGCTTAATTATTGCTTTGTTCTCAAGCTTTTGTTATTTGATTTATGTATTTTTGTGTTTTTGTTGTTTAGGGTGATTATGTGCTCAATCTACAAGAAAGAGGGAGAAAAAGTGCTTAATTGGTAATGATACAAAGGCCAGGGGCTGCTGTGAAAATTCTGCTGAAATCCAGGGACCAAGCTGCAATTTCTGAAACATAGGGACTGTTCTGGAATTTCTGAAATCCTGAGGACCAAACTGGAAATTATCAAAATATGAGGGACCTTAGAGGAATTTCGGAATTCAGCCCAAAAATTACCCCAAGTTGGAGAAGGAATTTAATTTCCTAATTCATTATGATATCTTTTGATTATTCTTTTTAGTTTAGGATTTCTTTTTAGTTTCCTTTTTCTTTTACAATTCTTTTTCCTTTTAGATTTAGGTTAGTTTTTCTCCTATAAATAGTAGATTAGTTTTCCAGTATTCTTTATCAACAATGTAGCTAGTAAATATTTGTAAGGGTTGCAAGGTTGGAGGTAACTTTTATCTTTTTATTTAAAAAAAAAAAAAAAAAAAAAAAACCGCACAAGAAAAGAAGCCCGCTAGATTGAAAACCCGAAAGGGCAGTCTAGGCAAAAACCAGGGTGTGCATTAAAAAAAAAAAAAAAAAAAAAAAAAACAATAGAGAGAAGACATAAGGGAGGTTTGGAGTTTTGGGTAGGATATACACTATTGGAGTAGGAGGTTTGGATTAGTGGAGTTTAGGTTAGAAATCCTCGTTCTTTTCTTGGAGATATAAGGGGGTGTTGGTGTTTTGTTACGAGGTAAGTTTTGTGCATATTTATTAATCACATAAAAACTTTTATTTTTATGAGGGAGATTGTAGTGTGAGATAAGCGTGGGGGAAATTTATGACATTTTTAGTTCCCCTTGGCTTTTGAGTAGGCATTTAGTTTGGATACCGTTTATTATGGTGTTGGTATCAAGCTAATGTCATTTTTATTATTTATTTGAGGAGTTATAAGGAGACGGAGTTTCTACACTTCGATTTTATTTATTGATTTATGATTTGTGGTTTAGAGGAGATTAGGAATCATTTTTCTCCATGCTACGCTGTATAGACCGGAGTTTAGAGGGGAGTTAGGATTTTACTCAGGGACGAGTAAAGGTCTAAGCGTGGGGGAATTTGATGAGACAGATTTTATACCTTTAATTCCTAGGTTTCTACGAGCTTAAAATATGAATTTTATGTATTTTAGTTAGATTTTTATGTAATTTTGGGCAAGCATGTAATTTTGGGGTTTAATTGTAATTTGGGGGTCATTTTAGCATTTTTATATTTTTACCCAAATTAGAGAATTTATTTTTCAAAAGAAATTCCAAAATATGCAAATGAAAGTCAAACGGGACGGAAGAAGTAGTGGGTCAACTGTTTGGTGAAGAAAAGAAAGAAAATCAAATTGCCCCAAGCCAAGCCAAGCCAACGCAGGAGAGAGAGGAGGAGAATCAGCACGTGTGCTGATTAAAATCCGAGGCGGGAGCACGTCTGGAAAGTGTTGGAAGTTGAGGGACTGTTTTGCAATTACTTAAAATTGGAGGACCAAACTGCAAATTACTGAAACCTCATTGCAAATTCTTGTGAAGATATGCGTGGACGTGGACGTGGTCTGGTATACGGAATTCGACAGCCGTTTTGGTTTTACTTTTTTTTTTTTTTTTTTTATTTTTTTCCCTTTTTATATTATTCTTTTTCCTTATTTGAATTAGTTTTAGTTATTAGACTATTTAGAGTTTTAGGTTTCTCATTATTCAGGGGATTGATTCATTCGAGACTGAGACTGGCAAAGAGAGTATTACGTACTTTTCTTCTCCTCTCTCTTTTTTGGTGTTGAACTTTTTAATGGAGAACTAACTCCATAACTTTGGGTTTTAATCTTGAACCATCTTTTGTCAATTTGAGGTATTTTTCTTTCACAATTTTTTTTTTTAAGAAAAACTAACTATCTAGAATGAAAAATGCATACTATACAACTACAAATCCTTTGGCGCCGTTGCCGGGGACTTGCGCTTTAATTCTAGTTATTTAATTATCTATCTTAGTTAGTGTTTGCGTCACTCGAAAGAGTCTCATTGAGTTTGTGGGTTTATAGAGGAGTGTAAATAGTGTCACCCTCCAAAAATATTTTTATTTTTAGTTTTACTTTTAAAGTACCTCCAAATGTAAACCTTGCAATTTATTTACTTTTAATTAATTTCTTTTTTTTCTTTTTAGTTTTTAGTTCTATTTTTATTTATTTTTTAGAAAAACTAACCTAAATCTAAAAGGAAAAAGAATTGTAAAAGAAAAAGGAAACTAAAAGAAATCCTAAACTAAAAAGAATAATCAAAAGATATCATAATGAATTAGGAAATTAAATTCCTTCTCCAACTTGGGGTAATTTTTGGGCTGAATTCCGAAATTCCTCTAAGGTCCCTCATATTTTGATAATTTCCAGTTTGGTCCTCAGGATTTCAGAAATTCCAGAACAGTCCCTATGTTTCAGAAATTGCAGCTTGGTCCCTGGATTTCAGCAGAATTTTCACAGAAGCCCCTGGCCTTTGTATCATTACCAATTAAGCACTTTTTCTCCCTCTTTCTTGTAGATTGAGCACATAATCACCCTAAACAACAAAAACACAAAAATACATAAATCAAATAACAAAAGCTTGAGAACAAAGCAATAATTAAGCTTAAAAGTATCTAATAACGTGAGTAAAAACCCACTCATCAATAGACTAGTCCTAACTCCCATTTTGTATTTTATTTAATATTAATTTTCATCGTTTGTTATCTTCATTGTGATTTGCGATACATATATTACCAATTTCTCTCCACGATCTATATTATAGAGTGTTTTTTTTTTTCTTTCGGCCTCTCTCTTCGTCTAGTCTCTCTCCTAATCCGACTTTCCTCTTCAAGATCCACATATTTCACACTTCCTCCGTGACCACGGAAAATTAAAACAAATGTAATAATGAATTGCGGTTTGAATCGTGGTTTGAACCGTAGTCTAAACTATGGTTTGAACCGCGGTTTGAAACACGTAATTAAACCACGGTTTGAACCAAACCATAGGAGTTTGGTTTGGTTTGAATTTTTTTATGATTCGGTTCGGTTTGAAATTTTCGCAAACCGATGACTAGTGGTTCGGTCCGTAAATACCCCCAAACCGAAACCATTTACACCCCTAGAGTAGATAATGTACATAATTGAGTATCTATCTGATAGTTTCTTATGCATGAGATGAACCTCCGTTTTTTGTGGAGTGTCATTGATTATTTGTGGGAATGCAAACAAATTTTTTTGTTGATAAAAAAATACCCATAATTTATCTGATAGTTTAAGCTCTTTGATCGGTCAATAATTTCATAAATACAATTAAGTGCAGTAGATAAAGTGTCAAGGGTATGTAACAAGCACAAATGATGTCCACAGTAAAAAAAAAAATTAAAATCGTAAATTTTACAAAATTTTGTCTACTTATACCCAAAATTATTATATGCAATTACAAAAGTTGTATTGTAACTCTATGACTGAGCGGTATAAATCGACTAATTTCATGGGTCGAGCAATATCCATACATGACTCAATTGAACCAAGAGAATGAGCCCACCAAACCTTGAGCTTATGAGAGGAGTACCACAACCTGGAACATGGGCGGGCTAAACCCACCCAGCACAACCCAATCTCCTTGGTATCCGTACATTCAGATCAACTAATAGAACAACAAGACGCCACATGCCTTTCCTCGGTTCTACCTAAGATAGACTACAAGGGAGCTTGTGCCCAACCAGTCAGAGAAAGGGATCAAGTCCAAAGGCCGTGACTATCCTCCTCGGCCTTGCCAAGGCCGATCATGAGGAGGTGTAGGCCGACCAAGGCCGCGTGCCTTATGTGACTTGGTCATCACTCAATACCATGTAGAATCTTAGTCAAACAAGGAATGCATACGTAGAGTCCAAGATTCACAAGGGATTACATCCGAAATAAGAGGCCTCCTCCTATATGGAAACTATAGAATACACATATAATCGGGATTCAACTTCCCTAATTCAGTCCATGAGCAATTGAACTTCTTAACTTCCTTTCCAAACAATGAAACTATTCAATGTATCCCTATTAATGCACGCCACAATTCACGTGTCAAGAAAAACGCATTCTTTTACTCCGAACCCTTGTCAATTCATTTGCTTTCTTTATAACGGAATCTTACTCTCACGCTGAAGGCCTTCGCCGGTGAAGCCCCAGCTAGTTTACGTTTGTTCAATCTTTTTCAGGCTATTCAAGGATTTGCTGAAATCATCCAAACCACTAGATTAGGGTTGATCACAATGTTTTTTGCGTTATCAATGACCATGCGAGCATAATTAAGTAGTTTAAAGAAAGCTTTAATGAGAATAGATAAAGATATATTCCCTTCATTCCATAACACTTTACATAAGTTTGCTTGGCTATGAAAATTAAGAAAATAGTATACTTTTAATTTTTTTTGGGAGAAAACTAGTTTCTCCTTAAATTATAAAAAGTCTGATTTTTCAAATAATTATTAAATGTTTGCCAAATGCATGCAAGTAAAAAAAATTTAAACTTTCTGTAATTTTAAGAAAAATTACTTTCCCCCAAAACCTACTCCTCTTCGTCTCATAGTAAAATTGTCCTTTTGTCATTTAGTTGTTTCAATAGAGATTCATGTTTCTCAAACAAGAATTAGTTTAATAATATTTATTCATTAGTGAGTTGCCATACTTAGAATACTTATCCTCTTACTAGTCTTACTAATTTTCTCTCTCGTACTTCACAATACAAACTTTAGTACCAATAGTAGTAATACTTTTTCTTAAGAGAAAATTTAGGGGGAAACTAGTTTCTCTATAAGTTATAAAAAGTCCTGTTTTTATAGGGGTTAAAGTTTAGGGTTTAGGGTTTAAGTTTTAGGGTTTAGGCCTTTTAGGGTTTAAGAAGGGTTAAAAAACAGGACTTTTTATAACTTATGGAGGAACTAGTTTCCCCCAAAACCAACTCTTTTCTTAAATCTCTTTCTTTAAAAAATTGAGAACTTTGTTATGAGATGGAGGAAATGAATATATATATTTGCAAAGATATTGTGAGTGAAAACGCAGTTGTGAATACTATAAAATGGGTATGATATGCAAGTGGATTATACTATTTTAGTATGTTGATATGACAAATATGATAAAATAAATAGATCAGGAGTAAAAGAGTAAATTTGAAAAAAGAAAGAATAAGTCTTATGAAAAACGTGTTTTACTTTAAAGATTGGTAAAACGTGTTTTTGCAAAAGATGCTGACGCTTGTTTTAAAAACAGGCAGTTGCATTTTTGTAAATAACTAGCAAGCATCGTAAATGCCCATGTTAATATTACAAAGTGCCATTCATTCGAACTAGCGTTTGTAAACATTGCCACTAACACTTTTCATAAGTGCCAGTGATAGTGTTAAAAAGTGACATCTAGTACACCGACGTTTATAAATATTGTCACTGGCCTTATCAAAAGCGCCAGTGGTAGTGTTAATAAGTGCCAGTGTACATGACTGACATTTTAACACTTTTAAAATAACACTGACACTTACGATAAATGACAGTTATTTACAAAAATGCCACCACCTGTTTTGAAATAATTTCCCGATTTTTATAAAAATGCCACTACGGCATTTTAAGAAAAACTTTTTATGCGAATTTAAGAAAAAACACGTTTTTCCCAATTTTTCCCAGAATGAAACTTACAAACAAAATAGTCAAAAAAAAAAGAAGAAAAAAGCAAAGGTCTCTTGGCCTAGCGGTATACGGGTATGTGCGTAGAGTCTTCCCTTAGGGAGATGTCTCAGGTTCGACTCCTACATGGAGCAAGTGGAGAACATTTATCCTTCATGGCCCATAGGGCTAAAGTTGTATCCCTAGTTCTATTTGTAATAGACTAGGTATATGGGCCAAAGTTGTATCCCTATGTCTGTTATAATAGACTAGGTATATGGGCCAAAGTTGTATCCCTATGTCTGTTTGTGTTAGAGCAAAGAAGTGATTTTGAAGAGAAGAAAGAAGTGCACAGCAGACAACAATAATCCGGCCGGGTAGCCAGAGTGATTCGGTCGGACATTGATGAGGTCCGGCCGGACCTAGGCCAATACCCGGTCGGACCAGGTGATTTCGGGCGTGGACTGATTTCGTGGTGTTCTGGCTTGCGTAGAAAGTATTTCAAGTCCTTTGAGGATTTGGTTTAGGACTCCTTCTGTCTTCCTAATTAGGTCTCTAAAATCCCAATAAATACTAGCCATAAAGTAGTATTTTTGTGTGCTTGATTCAATTGATATGGAGAGAGAGATCAGTGATTTTAGATCTAGGGATTTGCATAGCTAGGAACTTTGTGATCAAAGTTCATGCAAACATAGATTAGTGTGATTATCCTCATGTAATTGTTTCTCCGCCATAATAATATCTGTTTCCCTTTGCCCGTGGAGGTAGCCAATAGAGATTGGTGAACCACGTATATTCTGTGTTGATTTGTGTTCATTATTATTTATCTTTTGGGTCTGATTTACTAACAGTTTGTAATAGGGTAGCTATTTGTAATAGACTAGGTTCTATCATGTTCTTTAATAGACTTTATAAGGGTTTATAATAGATAAGGAAATTGATCTATTAAGAAAGAAGTGAACATACAAGACAAAAAATAGATATAATTCATTGATGGAATATTTAGTTTATTTAATTATAACAACCAATAACGTGATGTGATTGATTGCGATTCACTTCCTAGGCTAAAGAAAAACAAATTCAAGCTTGTTTTTTATGTAGTGTTTGGTAACATTAAACACTTAATGGTAGGTACTTAAACATAGTAGAGTGATTTGAATGTACTGTGTATTTGATAACATTGAGAGCTAGATGTTGAATGTTAAGTGATGCTCGTATTGATTAAGCAACAATTTTAATTCTATATTATTAAGAGCAACTTGAATTTATTTTAAGC
This sequence comes from Campanula takesimana, assembly GCA_026119855.1. NCBI lineage: Eukaryota > Viridiplantae > Streptophyta > Magnoliopsida > Asterales > Campanulaceae > Campanula > Campanula takesimana. The sequence continues at coordinate 327,373 of JAOWBW010000971.1, read as the reverse complement.
TTAATGCTACTGACCACAACGTTAATTTTAGTTACTGAAATATAGTCTCACGTTAGTGTGAATACGCGTGATTGAAATTGAGAGTCGCTACGTTGTTTTATGTGTAGTTAAAACATTGAAAAAACAATTTATGAGAATAATAGGGTTCGGGGGTCAATTTACAATAGAAGAATAATATTAATGTGATCACTCCTATTGCCCGACGAATCGGTCTTTCTATTATGATTAATGTGTGTGTGTGCTAGTGTTTGAGACCGAATTCGAGGATTGCCTACGTTCTTCTCAACGCGAGAAGCTCAGGTCAGCGTAGTTCATTGATGAATTTAGAATAGAGATATGAAGCGTGATCATGCATAAAGAGGGGGGAAGATTAGGGTTAGAAGTAGTTCCTAGATCGTATTAGGGTTTGATGAAACCCTAGGATCACCATCGGCTATGTTATACGCACAAAAATAAGGATTAAAACCCTAGATCTAGTATGTTATGTAGAATAAGTCTTAGATCTAGTATAATAATAAGAACATCATGAAAACATATGAATGAACATGTGAAACATGAAGATCGCTACCCTAAACATGGCATATATTATGAGTTCTAGATTAGAACATGAAGAACACATTATGAATCATATGAATATGGATGCATAAACATGATGAAAACATGCATAAATCAGATCTATGCTAGTAAAACATAGTAAAACCTTACCAATCTTGACAAGAACGAAGCCGAATCTTGGACGTGGATTCGCCGGACCTTCGGGATTGCTAGAAAGGCTTGGAGAGAGAGTTATGTCGTCAGTTTCGACTCTGGAACTCGTAGGAGAGAATTGTGTGTCAAAATTATGAACTGAGGCACCTATTTATAGGGATTTGGGCCGGAAAGAGTGGCCGCCCGACCGAGGAATATGTGGCCGCCCGGCCAACCTTCGAGGTTGGCGTGGTTTCCAAGGTTCTGATCAGATTTGGACTCTGGGGAAACCCTAGATTGTGCATATCTTCGAGAATAATCCGATCAGTCGTGAATATCTTCTTATTTGGTCTTTTTGGGAAATTCCGAATAAGTCCTGCGCAGCTTGTAAATACCTGTGAGGTCCCTGTGAGTTCTGGAATGTCTAACAACTCATTTTTCAGACCAGGTACTAACAGTTAGTGTGATAAGTGTTGGGTTTCCAAGTGACATGCGCAGCGGAATATAGCAATTTAAAATTTTAAGAAAACCCAAAGCCATGGATCCGTTCATGTGATTAAATCAAATACAACAAGATGAATAGAGGAATAACTAACCCTTGATGGCTATGAATTTTCTCTTGATCTTTGGTGGAGAAACTTGAAGACTTGATCACGATCACAAAGCTTGAACACGAACTTTGAAGATGATGATTTTCACCCTCTAGCGGTATCCACACTTCGAACGAATATCAAAGGAGCTTCTTTGATCTTGGTTGCTAGACCAATAATTGTAAAACACGCTTTCACAATTTAATAAAGAACTATATGGAATTTATTTTGTGAATTATTTTGTTCCTCAATCAATGATATCTTAGAACAAAATAAAATCTCTCTCAAACTCTTTGAGACTCACAAAAGGCACTTGTTGATATGGTCTGGCCGAATTGGTGTTTTTATACACAATTAAGACATATTCCAAATAGGTAACTTGTGTCAAAAACCATTCCTAATCGAATTAGGAAATTCCCAATCGGCATACCGGGCGCCCGCCTGGTCCTACCCAGGCGCCCGCCTGTTTGGGCAGAAAGTCCAGTTCCTTTCCGGCTTGAACAGGCACCCGCCTGGTTCAACCCAAGCGCCCGCTTGGTTGACCAGGAGGCCCAGATCTTTCCAGAAATTCCTTGGAAGTCCTCCGACCCTAAATGCCAATATAGTCCTTTTATTTAAGATTCGTTCTATTGTGTGTGACCCTCTAGGATTATACTAAGTTGGTAATGGGCTCAAACATGATTCCATAAGATATGATTAGGTTCTAGCAAACCGTCATACCTACCCAAATAGTATAACTAGATACAAGTTCGCATTCCTTTAGAATATGTCACAATCCCTTTGTCCACGATGTCATTGAACACAAGTCATGGTCAAAGAGTCAACTTGTTTTGTTCAATACTTTCTCGATTCCGAATATGTTGATAATCCAAATGACATTGATCCAATCAATTCATTTGAGTCCGGCCGAACATTTCATCAACATCATTCCTACGAGAGGCCCAAGCTTGACATCTCTCCGTGGAGGGACAAATCCATTTAGCTTATTATTCTTCCCAACGGGATTCCGATTATGCCAATCATACCCTTTATAACTACCGTGTTAAGGTAGCGTTTGAATATGTCAAACACAATGTTCATAAAGTGGAAGACTATAATAACTTCATGTCTAAGGATTCAAATGACATAACTAATATGGGATATATGTACGACATGGACCATGACATAAATCTCATACAGCGGGTCATGTCCAGTACCTTGTTCCAAACAAGTACCCATAAATCTAACATGATCATCCCATGATCATTTAGCCTTTATACTAGTGCTTAACAAGTACTAGGGACGGAGATTATTATAAGTAAACATGAACAACAATAATAATCAAAACATCTCTTTATTGATATGAAATAAATGATAACAATTACAACGTTTATTAAACGTGCCTAGGGCACCACTAACAACAATAAGTTCAATTATACATTGACTATTTTTTTTTATTAAAATCTAATTATAATAAAATTTTAAATTGTTAGTAAATCAGACCCAAGAGATAGCAGATAATAATGAACGCAAATCAATAACACAGAATTTACGTGGTTCACCAACAACCTATTGGCTACGTCCATGGGCAAGAGAAACATATATTATTACTATGGAGATCCAAGAACAGATTATAGATGATCAATCTTGTGAACCAGGAAACACAAAAGATCCAGAAAGAAAACCTAGAAACCAGAAAATCTAGTTTTCAACAAATACAAATCTCACTAATCTAGTTGCACGAATTATTGATCACAATAATTCTTGACTGTACAAACCCTAGATCTAGAATTACAGATTTAGAACTTATGTCCAACTTCTTTAACTAATCTCTAGTTCTAGTTGACAAGTTAAGTTATTATGATAAGGGGAGGGTTGTATTTATAGTCACATAAATACCAAAACATTTGCCAATAAGGAATCCTAATTCTTGAGGAGAAAGAAACTTTATTCTATAAGGAAACTACAATCCTTATTCTAGAATAAATCCTTAATCCTTGTTCAAATAGAAAAACCTTTTTGATTACAGATAAAGAATTGTAAATACAATAATTAAATAAATTCAAATTTTATTAACATATCTGATGAATATTTTGGTTGAATTTCATGTTGAGCATTATAATTAAAATGGCTATATTTTTGGAAAGTTTTTTTTTTTTTTTTTGAAAGAATATATTTTTGGAAAGTTAACAAATTGAAATGTGAGTGTTAGTGTATATGTATACACACACACACACACACACACATAATCTTGAGCAATTTATGGTGAGGGGTTGCCGGAGTATAAAGGCTTGGTTATGGCCCGATAAAGGAAAAATTAGTACTACTACACTGTAACATACAGTACCATACTTAGGCCCGTTTACTTCCTCGAGCAATCCTCAGCCCAATGTGTTTCATTTATCTACTTCTATAGTACTTCTATTGACGATTTATTTATTTATTCATTTTATGTGATTTTTTTTTGAAAGAATTCATTTTTATGTGATAAGTAAACAAAATCCTCTTGTCATTTTGAAATGAATGTTCAGCATTGATTTCTAAGAACATTAATTTTTTTTTTTAATTTTTGTTGATTATTTTGTACTCCCTGATAAATGACTATTTTATAGTCATTTAAGGTCTAAAAAGATAGTCTATTAACCTTATTTTTCAATAAATAAACCTAAATTACTTATTTTCTACTCTTTATTTGATATAATGCACTTGGGAGAATGCTTTATGATACAAGCAGGTTTTTCAATACATTCTTGAGGAAAGAGGAAGCTAAGGCATCATCTTTGTGAAGGAGGAACACTTGGCAAAGAAGGAAATAAGCTGGACCAAGAAAAATCAAAGTTTCAGCCAAAGAGGACCTGCTCGGCCGAGCAGTACCCTTGACTCGGCCGAGCATAAAAAGACAGAAAATCAGTAGGTTCGAAAAAAGGCTTGCTCGGCCGAGCACTTTTCCTTGACTCGGCCGAGCACCCCCTGAATCAGCAAAATGTGTCTTTTCAAATGGAGACCTCTCAAAGCATCCATCCGGGAAAAAGTGCATCCTCTCCTCCAAGGCTTATATATAGAAGTAGAAATCAGTATTTTAGATATCTAGAAATTATTGTAAACACATTATAGCAAAGTTTGTATTCCAAATATCATTTTTATCTCAGAAATTGCAAAAAGTCATAAAACTTTCTTTAGCAATTTTCTGAGTTTTTCAAGCAATAATATATCGAGGTTCTCTTCAAGTCTTGTGTTCTCATCTTAATTTCTGAATAAGTATTTCTTTCTTTCTCTATCTTTATTTTATTTATCTTATTCTTATTATTTTTCAAATGGCTTGTGAGTAATCCCCCTTTTTCTTGGGGTTGGATAACTCAAACAACATTTGTATTTACTAATATTCATGCTCTAAATTTATTCTCTTCATCTTAAACAATTCTACTATATCAAACTTTAACGCCTACGACCATGATGACGTCCATGATTTGTATGAATCTTAGTTAATCAAGGGAAGTACTGATCGGAGAACCTTGATTAGCGGACCCATATAGTCAGAACTAAGTTCATTACTCACGAGAGTAGTGTAATGGCTTAGGGATGCTCATTGAGTGGAAAGTATGCTGATTTTCATAAAGAAAACTTAATGGATTTTTACTAATTATGGGCCATCGAGAGATAGGGCATAATTAGTACGAGAATACAAACGCTACTTGCTTGATCGTGAAAAGTAGTGTAAGCCTAGCATACCATCCTTGTTTCAAAATGAAATTTTAATCTGAAAAGAGCATGATTAATTGATGAATACAATGTTGTTTGTATCCCAATCCCGAGAATTCCTTAACCATAAGAGTTTTCAATCTAAGCTATAGTTTTTATTATTACTTTCTAGTCGAGACAAACAATTTTATACCCCCAATCATTCTCTTTTTTTATTCTTTTATCCAAAGCAAAACATTTTATAAGTAAAGTTGTCTCCGTGGGAACGACTCGCTCTTGCACTATCTATACTACAAAAACCCGTGCACTTCCGGAAATTACCTAACAAGTGTTTGGCGCCGTCGCCGGGGACAACGGTTTACTATCTGAATTTTTGCTTTATGTTTTTTTTTTTAAGTCTTTAGTTTTAGTTTCGTTTATTTTTATTATTTAACATCCCTTCGAAGAATTTGTGTCTTTGAATTTTTTTTCTTTAGGTACTCTCGGAGTATATGAAAAGAGCCCGAATCATACTTGAAGAGTTTGATCCGGAACCTGAAAGAACCTTTCACGAAAGGTTAAGAAGACTTAGAAAAGTGCTAGAAGAAAACATGGCACGAAACGGTGCAAATAATGAGGGTAATGACGGAGAACGCGCTACACCCTTACCTAGGATCCTTCGGGACTTTGTCAACCCAAGTACCCCGGGGACTAGGACACCCATTGTCATTCCAAATGCCGACACAGCCCATTTTGAAATTAAGCCTTAACTTCTACACATGGTTATGAACAACCAATTTGCAGGCTCGGCACTTGAAGATCCACACCTTCACATCCAATCCTTTCTGGAGTATTGTGACACCACCCGAATTCTCGGTATCACACCCGAAGCGATACGGATGCGCCTTTTTCCATTCTCTCTGAAAGACAAGGCGAAACAATGGTTAAACTCGGTCCCCCCATAATTCTTTAACAACATGGGACCAAGTTCAGGAAGCCTTCCTTGGACGTTTCTTCCCTCCATCCAAGACCGCTCAGATACGGACTAAGATCACCAACTTTAGTCAAAAAGGAGATGAGTCGCTCTATGATGCTTGGGAGCGATACAAGGAGCTTTTGAGGATGTGCCCACACCACGGGCTTGAAAAGTGGTTGATCGTGCACACATTCTACAACGGTCTCATGTTCAAGACAAGGGAGACCATAGATGCCGCAGCAGGAGGGGCATTAATGAATAAAACGGTGGACGAAGCCTATGACTTGATCGAGAATATTGCATTGAACCATTATCAATGGTCCAATGAAAGGGAACAACCACAAGGAACTCCAGGTAAGTACACTATCGATGCTGTTACTCTCCTCTCATCTAAGGTTGACATGATTCTAAAAAAGTTTGAAAATCTAAATGTGAATCCCGTGGCAAATGTAAACGTTTATTGTGAACTATGTGGGTCTAACTCACATAGTACCCAAGGTTGTGAATTGCTTGACACTACCCCTAGTGAGCAAGCAAATTTTGTAAACTCTTATGGGAAAAATGGGGGTATGTATTCAAATACATATAATCCCGAATGGAAAAATCACTCCAATTTTTTCTATAAGAGCAATAATGTTTTGAACCCTCAACCTTCTAATCAACCACCGGGATTCACATCAAATTTCAACAATAATTCTTTCCCTCCCCCTAAATCAAAGTTAGATCTTATAATGGACTTCATGGTCGAAAATAAAAATATACAAGATAAGATCAACAATGAAGTTATGGAAAGTTTAAAGGCATTAAATAGCAGGTTCGATAATCTAGTCGCACATAGTAAAATGCTAGAGAACCAAATTTCTCAACAAGCCAATGCTTCGTCTAGACCACAAGGGAGCCTTCCCGGTTAAACGCAAAGGCGAGATGAGCACGCTAATGTAATAACTAGCGGGAGTGGAAAAGAAGAAAACCTTAGCGAGAATAACCATAGTCAAACTCCTCAAATTTTTAAAACTAATAAGGACGTTGAAAAGGGGACGGACTCCCCAATACCTTCTAGAAATTTTGATCCACCAATACCTTATCCTCAAAAATTGGCGAGGGCAAATCTTGATAAACAATTTTCAAAATTTTTAGAAGTTTTAAAAATCAATTTACATCAATGTTCATTTTATTGATGTTTTAAAACAAATGCCCTCTTACACAAAAATTTTAAAAGAAATTCTTTCAAATAAGAGGAGACTTGAGGAGTTTGAGTCTGTTGCACTAACAGAAGAGGTAAGTGCCGTTTTACAAAGTAAAGTACCTCCAAAATTAAAAGATCCCGGCACTTTCTCTATCCCTTGCAACATAGGTAATTTCAATGTTGAGAACGCATTACTCGATCTTGGGGCAAGTGTTAGCCTCATTCCGCTATCGGTTAGTAAGAAAATAGGTGTGGGGGAAATCAAACCCACCACAATAACTTTACAATTAGCGGACCGTTCCATTAAGACTCCGGTGGGTATTATGGAAGACATTCCTTGTCGAGTCGGGAAATTAAACATCCCGGTCGACTTTTTAGTTCTTGAGATGGAAGAAGACAATAACATTCCCGTTATCTTAGGTAGACCATTTCTTACCACCGCAGGGGCAATCATTGATGTTGAAAATGGTAAACTTTCTTTAAACGTAGGGAATGAGAAAGTAGGATTTAAATTAATAAAAAATCCAAATCTTAAGAACCCTTGCTCCGGTGTTAACATGTTAGAATCTATGAGCAAGGAATGTGAAATTAAAAATAAGTGCCCTACTAGAGATAAAATTGAAAAATCCATACCGAAGGGTAAGGTACCAAAGAAGGGAAGCAAACCGGGGTGGCGTGCGTGTATCGACCGCAGAAGCTCAATCATTCCAATGGGCATGGAATGGCAGATTGTCAAGGACAATAGGCCATTACAATACCATTCCTTGCCCATTCCAGTTATAAGAAAAGGGTCGAGCTAATGACCTTAAACAAGCATCATCGGGATGGTAATCGATGGATTATTTTTGTTTTATATATTTTTATTTTGTTCTTCTCATTTTTCTCCTCCTCAAGGTTTTTCTTTAAAAGTTGTCCTATTTTAAAACATTGAGGACAATGTTTCATTTAAGTGTGGGGGTGTAGTTTTTAATTTTTATTATGTACATTAGTTTCTAGTAGTTTTTAATTTTTAGTATTTTTACTATGTTTATTATTTTCTAGTTGTTTTTCTTTTTCTTCTCAAAAAAAAAAATATAAGGGCAATGTTCCCGTCTTTAAAAAAAAAAAAATTAATTTAGCCAATGCTTCCGTTGATGAGAATGTTATATCTATTATCATTTGTCTAAATAAAATTTTTACCTTTCTAACTTTTACTTCTTGAGAAATTTGATAATAACAACATAGGATTGTATTGGATGGTAAATAGAAAATTTTTCAAAATTAATATGAACTTTTAAATCCTATTGAATAGAAGCATTACATTATTATTGAATTTGTGGGCATTTAAGTTTGGATACAATATTCTTGTGAAACTTTTAAAACATTCTTGTATGTAAATATCAAAACCCTCATTTATATTCTTTTCCAAATATTTACAAAATCGTTATGCTTTTCACGAATCACAAAAACTTTTCCATTTCCACTTTCAAGGCTAAATAAATCAATATAACCTTCTTGTAAATTGTCCACTCAAATATCTAAATGAATATATCATTATAGAGTGTGACAATTTAAAAACAAGAAACTCAATTGCCACGTTTAATCATAATAATCAATAGCCTTTTTCCACTATCATCCTCCGCCTATTCTTTTTGTGATTCAAAGAGCATAATAAATTTTGGACATATTTGTTAAGGAAAAAATCTTAGTCTAAGAAATGTACTTCCAAGCATGAAAATTTCTTCACAAAGCACTCTAAAAGAGTGGCCTTAATTATCAATTCATTCTTGTGTCCCACAAATTCATTTGGTTATCTCAATATGCTCTTATTCAATGGTATTTATTCATGTCATATTAGCATTTAAACTTCTCTATTTACTTCTCAATATCATGCTACCTTCTTCTTCACAAATTTCTTGAGATAAAAAATTTAGAAGGAAAGAATTTTATAAAGGCAATACTATATAACAATATTCTGAGGGAGCATTGAAGACCTTTCTTGTTTTTCTACTAGTGTCATTTTCACTCCTCTTTTTTCAAATATTTAACTTGCTCGAGGACAAGCAATGTTCTAGTGTGGGGGAGTTGATAAATGACTATTTTATAGTCATTTAAGGTCTAAAAAGACAGTCTATTAACTTTATTTTTCAATAAATAAACCTAAATTACTTATTTTCTACTCTTTATTTGATATAATGCACTTGGGAGAATGTTTTTATGATACAAGCAGGTTTTTCAATACATTCTTGAGGAAAGAGGAAGCTAAGGCATCATCTTTGTGAAGGAGGAACACTTGGCAAAGAAGGAAATAAGCTGGACCAAGAAAAATCAAAGTTTCAGCCAAAGAGGACCTGCTCGGCCGAGCAGTACCCTTGACTCGGCCGAGCATAAAAAGACAGAAAATCAGTAGGTTCGAAAAAAGGCTTGCTCGGCCGAGCACTTTTCCTTGACTCGGCCGAGCACCCCCTGAATCAGCAAAAGGTGCATTTTCAAATGGAGACCTCTCAAAGCATCCATCCGGGAAAAAGTGCATCCTCTCCTCCAAGGCTTATATATAGAAGTAGAAATCAGTGTTTTAGATATCTAGAAATTATTGTAAACACATTATAGCAAAGTTTGTATTCCAAATATCATTTTTATCTCAGAAATTGCAAAAAGTCATAAAACTTTCTTTAGCAATTTTCTGAGTTTTTCAAGCAATAATATATCGAGGTTCTCTTCAAGTCTTGTGTTCTCATCTTAATTTTTGAATAAGTATTTCTTTCTCTATCTTTATTTTATTTATCTTATTCTTATTATTTTGCAAATGGCTTGTGAGTAATCCCCCTTTTTCTTGGGGTTGGATAACTCAAACAACATTTGTATTTACTAATATTCATGCTCTAAATTTATTCTCTTCATCTTAAACAATTCTACTATATCAAACTTTAACGCCTACGACCATGATGACGTCCATGATTTGTATGAATCTTAGTTAATCAAGGGAAGTACTGATCGGAGAACCTTGATTAGCGGACCTATATAGTCAGAACTAAGTTCATTACTCACGAGAGTAGTGTAATGGCTTAGGGATGCTCCTTGAGTGGAAAGTATGCTGATTTTCATAAAGAAAACTTAATGGATTTTTACTAATTATGGGCCATCGAGAGATAGGGCATAATTAGTACGAGAATACAAACGCTACTTGCTTGATCGTGAGAAGTAGTGTAGGCCTAGCATACCATCCTTGTTTCAAAATGAAATTTTAATCTGAAAAGAGCATGATTAATTGATGAATACAATGTTGTTTGTATCCCAATCCCGAGAATTCCTTAACCATAAGAGTTTTCAATCTAAGCTATAGTTTTTATTATTACTTTCTAGTCGTGACAAACAATTTTATACCTCCCAATCATTCTCTTTTCTTTATTCTTTTATCCAAAGCAAAACATTTTATAAGTAAAGTTGTCTCCGTGGGAACGACTCGCTCTTGCACTATCTATACTACAAAAACCCGTGCACTTGCGGAAATAACCTAACACTCCCTCTGTCCCTAAATGAGTGTCTATTTTTAGAAAAAAAAATTGTCTCATAATGAGTGTCTATTTTGATCATAACTTTGTCCATAAATGTTTTTTTTCGAATTTTTTTTCACCGGTCTCTTTATACATGCAAAAACTAAATGTTTGTAAAGAAAATTACAAGATTATATATGAATTTTGCCACCAAATTATACAAAAAGTTATGTCCCTTAAATTAAAATGAAATTTGGACACTCATTTAGGGGCATATGTATATGTAGTAGTATTTTTGTCTATTTGATTGATTTCCCATTCGATTAATTTGGTCCCTCCTACATGATTTATACTAAAGACTCAAACATGTGGTCGTACCATTTTTTTTTTTTATGATTGTTTAACTAATACATTTATTTTGAGATGAATAAATTAAGGGTAATTAAAAGGATTTAGAAGGATGAGAGATATAGAGATTTTAAGAAATTATAACAACAAAATAGGTTTTCTTGAAAACGACGAATATAAAACTGAAAATAGGGACTTTAGAGCATCCACAATGGGAGCTTTTTAGAAGCTTTTTATTTTGTGAAAGAGCTCTTTAGAGCTTTTTACCATTGTGAAACTCTTTAAAGAGCTCTTTGGCTAAAGAGTTGCTCTTTGTAGAAAGAGCTCTTTCGTGTGAGTTTTACATTAATACTCACCAACTCTCTAGGTAATGAAGAGCTCTACCATTGTGAAAGTTTTTAAAAGTTTTTTTTATATAGTTTAAAATGATTTGGCATATTGAAATTGAAAAAATGCTTTCTAAAAAACTCTTACCATTGTGGATGCTCTTAGTTTTCAAAGAGTTGCAGGTGTGTTTTGGGGAATAGGTACAATTCCACCCAAATGAATCCTAACTGTCCGATCGGATTCTTATATAGCTTTCGAAGAGTTGCATGTGCATTTTTGGGAATAGGTACAATTCCACCCAAATGAATCCTGACTTTCTGATCGTACTCGATCGATGAATCGGATTCAGAAAAACCTCGCGACCTTGACTCAGACCAAGCCGAGTCGCCTCTGCCGGTCTTCCCGAACCATTCACATCACCCAAACCCCGAACTCATCCGGTTCGACCCTTAGCTGAGCTATCTAGTTGGATGAGCTCGTCAAAACTTTAAGGCTCCACAGCGACTGATGCCTTCATGCGCACAATGTTGCTCGAGTGGTGCTTAGCACCATCGTGTGGGTCAATTTTGAGTTAGTTCAAAAATAGGTCAGTTGCTTACTAGGCTCATAGTTTGGAAGATGGGAGAATAAATCTTCATAAACTCATTTCAAGTTGTTCACTTTAGTTATTAATTTCTCATTTACCCGAAAATGGTTGTGAGAAAATAAATGCATTTTCTCAATTTACACACAACATAGATTTTAGTTTTGCAACTTGTTTTCATTTACACAAAATGAATCCATTTCAAAAATACACTACAACAAAAATTTTTTCCGACACTTATTTACCGGCACTTTCATAAGTGCCGCTAATTCCCGGCACTTTTGGAAAATAAATGTTTATTTTTTTAGTATAAGGAAATTTAAAAAGGTATACCTCTAATAAACTTCAATAGCAAATATGAATGAATATGTTTTTGCTACTCACATTCTAAATTTTTATTACAAAGTATATAATGTATAGAAAAAAATTGCTTAAAGTTATTTAGTACCCTTGGTTGTTACATTAAATTCACTTATGATACTAAATGGAATAGACATATTCTTGCCAAAATATTCCTCACCATTGGAATAAAAACCTAGTGCCAAAACAAACTGGACATTGATAACCATTGCTTTTCTTTTGCTGGGACCAAAAGACATATAGAGAGTGTATGTATCATAATTATGTACCAAGCTACTAGCTAGTGTGTGTGTGTGTGTGTGTGTGTGTGTGTGTGTGTTTAGGGTCAAAAGAACAATGAGAATGTGCAGGCAGGTAGTGTCCTTTAGTGAAGAATGAAGAAACCTTTTGGGCTCACAATGTGAAAGGAGTTTGGGTTAGGCATACATACATAGTATATAGTCTTATACACATCTCAAAGGATTCTACACTCAATGCCCTTATCATGGACATACCCCACGCTCAAATCCTACAACTAGATTGCTTCTTTCATCTAGCACAACAATAACAACTTTCCCGCACACAAATGAGAACTGCTGTAGCAACATATTTGTTGTGCTTCTTTACTGCATTTGACCAATATATGAAGAAAAAAATATGGTTTTTTTAATCCGGCGATAGCGATTATTTGAAAAGAGATAGACTTGGACGACAAACGCAATACAAATTGACCAGAAAAATCTTCTGTTGGGTCCCACATTTATTCTATACAATCTCTACTGTCCAATTAAAAAAAGTAGACTTGGTTAAAATGTTAGCGCAACAGAAAATCTTCCGCTGTAACAGTTTCAAATCTCACTCACAACCTTGCTATCCCTCAATCACACACAGAGGAAGTTCAGAAAGGGAAAGGGCAGTCTGCTGGTAGAACCAACTAATGACCCTCCACTAGGGCTTGAGGAAAAAGCAACAAACATGTCAACCTGGCCTTTTATTAAATCTACAAGAACTTTTTTTTTTATTATTATTATTATTTCTGTATATGCATGCTTTGAAAATGGACCACCAAATGAGCCCTTTTTTTATTTCTTTTTGATACATATGTAATAAATTTCATGAGTTTCTTGGACATTGTTTAATCTCATCTATTGGAAGTAAAGTTTGTTAAGAACCTTGTGGAAACTAAAAAGTCTCTTCCTTTTTCTTTTTCTTTTCCCCTATCTCCATCACATTCAGATTACTTGATTTGTTCATAGTCAACTTGACAAGCATGCATGTATATACATTTGTTCTATGGAATTAAAATGTAAGCATAAGAAAATACAGTAACAAATAACATTAATAATGAAAATGATGCACAAATTATATAATTTGAAAGAAAATAAAAACAATATTAGGTTTTATTAAAAAAATATTCGCCGTGACAACTGACGACAGAAATAGAAACCCTAGAAGGGGTACCTCAGCAAGAATTTTGGCTAAAAAAAATGATGTATATAAATCTACAATATTATACTTAGACAAGGCAATGATATTGATTATCTAAAGTAGGACATAGGGTATAATGGGAACAGTTGACTTCTGATTTTTCCGTTACAAAGATGTTTTAGATTAATTCAATTGCATATATAACCAGCAGAATGATTAACTTTTTTTTATTTTTTTTTGAACAGAGCTGAAGGATATTACTACGCATATACTCTCCCTCCGTCTCAGAAAGACAGTCCACCTTTTCTCGTTGTTACTACGAAGGAACTTTGAGCAATTATAAATGCTACTTTTAATTATGTTCATGTGAATCTAAAAAGTGATATTAATAGTATTTATAATGGTGTATCAAGAACAATTTCATAAATTTCATTAGAATAATTAAAAGTAGCCTTAATTATTACTCAAAGTTCCTTCGTAAAACCCATGAAAATAGGGGGACTATCATTCTGGGACAGAGGGAGTATTTGAAATTAAAAAACTAATAACTGTCCACACGGGCCTGAACTTAAGCTCATCTTAATCTTGTTTTCGGCTGTTACGGAAAACAAGATTAAAATAAGTGCTGAAATTTATCGACATTTACTCTATTATTTTTAATTTGAGAGACCACTTCATTTAAAATTATTGACATTTAAGCAATTTTAACACAAATAACTAAATAAGTACACCTACTATCCTCGTATATCTTGTTATTGACTTATATTTACATATACTACGTTGAATTTTTTAGTACTCAGTAGAACTTTGTACAAATACTGAAGAAAATGTAATTATTTTCATAAAATTCTAAAAAAAATAATAAGATTGATGCAATATAAACCATGTACTCTCCCTGTCACTAAATAAATGTCATTTTTGTAAAACGTTTGTGTCAAAATAAATGTTTTTTTTTTTGAAAAAAAAAATGCCCCTTAATGTTTTTTTGCAAAATTGTTTTCTCTAATCTCTTTACACTTGCAACACTAAATGTTTGAAAAGAGATTACAAGAATATAATAAATGAATCTTGGTCACTAAATAGTATAAAAAATAGAGGCTTTCGGATTGTTCATTAAAATGAAATTTAAACATTTCTTTCGAGACGGAGGAGTACCTTTTTTGTCAATCAAATCGACAAAAAAGACTCAAAGTGCGATATTTACTATTTGATAAAAAAAGACTTAAAATGAGATATTTATTATGAGACAGTGGGAGTATGTAATTTTTTACAATCTTCATTATTTTCTTTCCTTTTTTATTCACTATTACCATATAGAGAAAAGCCACTTCATTTTTCTAGTTTAATGTGCTTCTTCTTCTTCTTCTTCTTCTTCTTCTTCTTCTTCTTCTTCTTCTTCTTCTTCTTCTTCTTCTTCTTCTTCTTCTTCCCCTAGAAACAACATATAACCACTTATATATCAGTTTTGAATCAAGAATCACAAAATAACAAGTGGCATAAAAACAATGAAATTTACAATAAAAGTAAAGAAAAAATGGAGAAAGAAATTGAGGGTGACTGTAATGATTCATGACTCCACTCCGTTACCCTTTATCTGTTCTAATTTCTTAATCATATTATTGCTGATATAATTGAAATTATTATTATTTAGAATGAGACATATAAACCAAAAAGAGCATTAAAAGGCTGATTATTACTCATTCACACTAGGCCCTCCCCCAACATTTATATATATATAGTACATTTTCATAATGTGTGTTACATGTTTGTTTCTGTGACACAAGGGCCATTGTACCAACAGTTGACCAGGAAACATGGATATACTCAAAGGTCAACAACCCACACCACTATTTTTATTTTTGATAAATCTGAATTTATTCTCTCTTATTCACTTTATAATTATAATGGGTTTCCAATCTATTTTGTTTCTCTTGAAACCATATTATTATTAATTTTAGCAATGGATATATTTATTCTATACTCCCTCCGTCCCACCTCACTTGAGACTTAAGAGGTGGACACAATAACTAAGGAAAAAAATAAAATAAGGAAAATATATGGTAGAAAATGAAGAGAGGGTGAGTGTTAATAGTAGGTTGGTTGAATGAATTGTGTGGTAGAAAATGAAGAGATAGAATGAGAGGGTGTGGTAGATTGAATATCAAGTTATAAAAAAATAATTACCATTTTGGGGAGTCCCAAGTAAAGTGAGACGGACCAAAATAGAAGTAAGTTTCAAGTGAGGTGGGACGGAGTGAGTAGCACAACTGACCCCTATGAGGGATAGTAACACAAGTTCTCCACAATCTTCCCGAAGGGAGTCAAACCTGGCACCCTCCACCCCTTCAAACCTGAGATCTCCCGAAGGAATTAAGCCCCAAGCTCTATACCACTTGACCAATGAAGGCTTGGGTATATACCACTAAAGTTAAAACAAATATTTCTTCCTTTGGTTCCACGATAGTAACAAGAGTGTGTTTCGGAGGAAACTAGTTCCTACATAAGTTATAAAAAGTCATGTTTTTAACCCTTAAACCCCAAACCTAAAACCCTAAACCTTAAACCCTAAATCCTTAAACCATATAAAACATGATTTTTTTTTATAACTTATGGGGAAACTAGTTTCCCCCAAATTTTCTCAAGTAACAATCATGTTTTAATTTGTTGTGCATTTATAAAAGGGTTAATTGCAATATGGTTCATGACGCGGGAGCCAAATGGTTGGCACTTTTTAATCTTAATAATTTCAGTCAACTTCAAGAGGTTGTATCTATCAATCTACTGGGCCAAACGTTACAAATAATATACCATTGGAAAGGCCTCTGAATGTAGTTTCTGGAGCACTTTTCGGATCATTGTTTGGATCATTCTAGAGAGAGTTATGGATATTTTCGTGAAGGGTAGTCAGAAAATCAGATTCATCCGAAAATTGGACTATCTTGATGTTTAGCATGTCTTTTGAGCTTTCTATTTTATCTTAATCCTAAATAATAATAATTATCCTAATCCCTTAGAATCTTTAGTATTCCTAGACTTGGAGGGATGTTCCAAGTAACCTATAAATACCCTATAAATAGTCATTGTAAGGGAGTTGAATTTTGAGTTTAATAAAATATAAGTTGTGCTTAGTGCCTTCTTTATTTGTTGTCATCTCTTTGGTGGATTCCATTGAGCATTGAACAACTTGTTTCTCTGTATCTCTTCGGTGGATTCCGTTGAGTGGTGAGTACTTATGCCCTGTATCTTCAAGGTGGATTCTTTGAAGTGGTGAGCATCCTATCCTTTTTCTATCCATTTTCTTTATTATTCTTTTCCGTTGCGTTTTCCCCGTATCAGTTCCTGACATTTTTCAAAATTTGCAATGTTGATGCTGTCTTTTTAATTTCGCCAATTGATATACTCACTTTGTCATTTTGTTGCAATCCAATTACAAAAGTAACTGGGTGTTAGTTTTTTAACAGATTTTATGTTATGTGACTAGCACATGACGTTTTAAGGACATTTTTAGAATGTTTTTGAAGCTACACATATCCGATTAATATGATTCTTATTTATAAAATTGAAACTAATATTTAAATTTACAACATATATTTTTTTGGCAATTTTTTGGGTGACTGAATTATTTTATATTAAATCTTAATTTTAAATATTTAAAAAAGGAAACAAGTGAAATAATAGTCTAAAAAAGATATTAGCCCCAAATATGTTTCATATGAAGTAAATGCTATACGTGGATTATCATTTCATAAAAATATTTGATATGAAAAAAAAAGGTAGAGGAAGAGGAGGATGAATGGGTGAAGAGTGTATGTGGAAGGGGTGGTGCGAGAACGTGGAGGAAAGTAAACGTTAGGAAAGAAGGTATATCATGGTGGAAAGTAGTAATTTTTTTCAGACTATTTTTCCCATATCCTCTATTTTTTAAACAATTTCATTTGTTTAAATTACAAATTAATATAATATAATTAGTTCATTAAAAAAAATCAAAAAATATATGTTGTAGATTTAAATATTAGCTTCTGTTTAAAAAAAATAATCATACCAATTGGATATGTGTAGCTTCACAAACATCTTAAAACGTCATGTGTTAGTCACATGACATAAAATCTGTTAGAAAACTAACACCCAGTTACTTTTGTAGTTGGATTGCAACAAAATGACAAAGTGAATATACTAATTAGCGAAATTGAAAAGACAGCATCAACATTGCAAATTTCGGAAAAAGTCAGGAACCAAATTGCAATTAACCCTTTATAAAATTGCAATGAAATGAAAATCTGAAAGCACCATTTTTTGAAACAAAGGATATTTCCTACTATAATTTATAAACTTCACAATATATGCTAAGTACTATGTGAACTAATATGATATATCCTTCCATAACAATTTTTGTATTCATGTACAATATTATTGTACTTTCGGTGGATTTTTGTAACTAAACCTTAAACCCTATAAAAACATGACTTTTTTTATAACTTATGGAGAAACTAGTTTCTCCAAAATTTTCTGGTTTTGTAATATTTTTATTTAGGTTTTCGATTTTTCTAAGAGGAAGTCTCTGGTGCGGCGGCCGCATGGGGTGCGGCGGCCGCATGGGGTGCGGCGGCCGCATGGGGTGCGGCGCCGACCAAGACCCTTATTTTTTTATTTTTTTTTTTGGGCCCCCACAACCTTTTTTCCTCCCACCAAAAGTAACACTTCTTATAACGAAATGTAACACTTTTGTTTTTCAAATGTAACACTTTTTTTTTTCAAAAATGTACCACAATTTTGATGCAATAGATTAAAGATAACATAAAAATTAACGACTAAATTGATGTAACACTTTTTATAAAGCAATGTAACATTCTTTTTTCAAATGTAACACTTTTTTTTCAAATGTACCACTCATACTTTTTTTCCTCCCAACAAAAGTAACACTTATTATAACAAAATGTAACACTTTTTTTTTTTTCAAAAGTAACACTTCTTATAACGAAATGTAACACTTTTGTTTATCAAATGTAACACTTTTTTCCCCCAACATTAACATAGGATTGACAACTAAACTAATGTTACATTTTATAAAAAATGAATGTAACATTTTTTTTTCTCAATTGTAACACTTTACATTCTTAAATGTAACATTATATATGAATGTAACAATTTTTTATTGAGAAAGTAACAATTGAAATGCAAACCCAATTTTTTTTATAAAAACTGCTGTTACATTTAACAGTAGAAAAGTATTACTTTTTGAAGATGAAAGTGTTACTTTTATCAGAACAGAGTGTTACATTTGAGATGACAAGCAGATCAATTTTTTTTTTTTGTCTTAAAAAGTATGTTTTTTTTAAAAAAAAATCAAACCATATCATGACCTATGTAGTTTTCTTCGTCTCGTCGAGACGAACACAACGGTATTTTTAATTTTTTTTCTGAGTTATAAATCTCAAGATATAGCATTTTAAAGTGTTTGGGTTTTTTTTTTTTTTAGAGACGACACGTGGCAGCGCGCGGTTGGGCGAACCAGATGTGGCTCACAGCGCGCCACGTGTCGCCTGAGGAGTGGATGAGAGCTGGATACCGGGCGGGTGGGTCGAGCGGGTTTTGACCCGCCGCACGCCCGCCGCACCAAATGGGCCGCCGCATTCAAGAATTAGTCTTTTTCTAACATGTGTCCTTGAACCAAATGTTAAATTTATAAATAAAGCATGTTGATATATTTATTAAACTTACTTTAACCTATTTATTCCCATAATTATCGTTTTTTTTATAACTTATGGAGTATTTATTGAATCATATAAATATATTGATTTCATTATTTAAATAAATAAATAAATTAATATGATTTTAATAAATACATAAATTGCATTATTTAAAATATTAACATGTGCTCGTAGAGCACTTTAAAGAAACCATTAAGTTTTATACTACTCCATCCGGCTCAAAATGATCATGACGTTTGACTATTCAAACTTTTTAAGGATACGAACACTTGCTTCACTATCTATGTTTATTTTATACATTTTTAAACTTAAATTGTAGAAATGTGATTTTTTTTTTTAAGAAATAAAAATGACAATGATAAAATTATTTTAGTACGGAGGGGAGGGAGTACTATATAGGCTCAAGCAATATAGGCAGTATATATATTTCCACCCAAAGGTTAATCCAACCGTCCACATGCTGCCAATTATGAAGTTTTGCAAGTGGAAATATGCGCCGTTTTGGAGGCTAATTAAGTGGCTAAGGCAATGATTTGGGAGAAAGTGGAATAAATATAGCAATCCCCTTGCTAAGAAAAACAAAATATCAGCCTTTTGTTTTCTATACTTTCAAAATAGGTATAATTCTAAAATATGGATAATTTCAATGCAATTTCAAAAGGCACTTTGTTTATAAAATTGTTGGAAAAATTGTTCATCAATGTGATGAGAAATTGATTTTCTCTAATTTAGAGTTACAACTTGGGAATATTTATCTTCAAGAAC
This sequence comes from Campanula takesimana, assembly GCA_026119855.1. Classification (NCBI taxonomy): domain Eukaryota; kingdom Viridiplantae; phylum Streptophyta; class Magnoliopsida; order Asterales; family Campanulaceae; genus Campanula; species Campanula takesimana. The sequence goes on along the minus strand of JAOWBW010000971.1, from coordinate 307,306 downwards.
AATTTCAATTAAAGAAAAAAAAAATGGTATTTAGGTGTGGTATTATAAAAAAAAAATAATGAGTTAATCCTCCCATTTTTACTTTACTTTTGAAGAGGATTCTCTTATTAAGTGTGAGAGTAATTATTGAAATTTAACAACCATGTCATAATGTGGTGTTCAATTTTAATTCTAGTTATTCTAGCTCCGGAATGTATATTTGTTGTTCCCTTCTAATTGTGTTAGAAGAGTAAATAGGTTCTTCTGTTGTAAACTCTAGAACTTAGGAAATCTCTCTTGACTAAACATTCTTCTTCGCATTTCTTTAAGTTCTTGTTGTGATTGTCCAAGCATGATTCAGTTCATTAGAATGTTCAAGTGCAGAGTTGCATCATGTTAAACTGTTATATCTTGAGAAACTAACGTCTGTTAAATCCTCGAGCAGTTTTAGATAAGGGGATGAATTTGTTATAAAGAGAATGTGTTCGCACATGGCTTGGACTTATGATCGATCAAGACGATTTATATAGGGTTTCCTCTTTTAATTTACATATTTTGTTTTGTAAATAGTATATCGTAATCTTTACTTACATATATCATTTTGTAAATAGTATATTATAATCTTTTTTCTTTCAATCAATATATAAGATTTTGTCTATAATGATAAATGTATGTCAAATTTTTCACTTAAGGGACTGTCAGTACAAGTTCACTTTTAATGAAAGAGAAAAATTTGGGGGAAACTAGTTTTTCCATAAGTTATAAAAAGTCCTGTTTTTATAGGGTAGGTTTAGGGTTTAAGGTTTGTGGTTTAGAATTTAGGGTGTAGGGTTTTAGAGTTAAGGGTTAAAAAGTGGACTTTTTATAATTTATGGAGTAACTAGTTTCCCCCAAAACCAACTCTTAATGAAAAATCATATTTTCGTATTTATTTTTCTTTATACACCTAATTAGAAAGAAAAAAAAAACTACATATCATTAGGTTTGTTGTTCAATATTGTATACTTAGTTAAATCCTCCTCTGAGATGATGTTGATATGTTAATGTGAGGTGTTTCACTCTTAAAAAAAAAAAATTAAAAACCATATATTTTTATAACATCACCCTCCATAAACATTTATTTCTCTATTATTTGGCTATTCTATTTATATTTTTTTTCTTTTTTATATATAAAGCAAACTTATCTTTTCAGCTATATACTTGTTCGGTGGCTCTAGTTACACACACACACACATATATATACATATATATACGCATATATACATACATATTATTTTTCTGTCTTAAATAATTTCATTTTTTCTAACATTAGTAGTGTATATCAGTAATATATACTTTTTCTGTACCTAGATGAAATAGCCCCCATTTCCATTTGTGGTTTCTTCCAAAAGTATTTAATTTCTAACAGAAAACAATATAATTTCTTAATGCATTTTCAAGAAGATGTAGAAACAGGTATAGCGATATTCTCAAATGACTGTTTTTGTCTTTTTGAAACATAGAAATGTTTCTTACTTTTGTCAATCCACATGTCATATATATATATATGGCACAATATAAAATATGCATCATTGATGTGTACAAGTACTTAAAAAAAATTAAAAATGTGATAAAAAAATATAAAAAATAAAATAAAATGTTAAAGCTGGTAAAGGGTCATCTTTTTTATATATACCATTGATGTGTATATAAACATAATAAAAGGTGTATTTTTGGTATGAATCGTATAGCCTACTCTCTCTGTATTCATAGATCTTTGCCTAGATTTTACTCCATATCACTTTCATCAAGTAAACATACCATGTAGTCAAGCCTTGTTGTCAAACATAAATTTCAAACAAACCATCATATATATACTCCCTCCGTCCCATTTTATGCTTCACCAATTATTACAAGAATTAAGATGATGTATTTTTTACGGGTTTTTTAATATGTGCCCTTAAAGCATATGATTAAATTTAATTATAATAGTGAATATTTATAGTTATAATAATTTTTAGTAAGTATAATTATGCAGATTCACTATGATAATTAAGTTTTATCCTTGTATTACGGGAACATATTAGTATAATTATATAAATTCACTATCCTTATTAACTTTTATCCTATGTATTAGGAAAAATATTAGAAAAAACAATGTGTTTATTATAATATTTATGATATCGATAAAAGTATAAATAATGTATCATCCATATAAAATTTCTAATGTGACTTTTTCCCTTCTTGTATACTCCTTCCGTTCCAAAACAAAGAATTAATTTTCTTATTTTGGGTATTCTATTGGAAAGTACCACTTGCTCTAAAAGGAAAATATATACTTCATTTTCTCTCTACTTCTCACACACAACAGTTATCCATTTACTATTTACTATACCACTTTCTCAATCATTACCACTCACAACGCTTACTTTTCCAATATATTTTCTTAATTCTCGTTGCTAAACACAAATGAGTACTTTGTTTTGAAATGGAATAAGTACATAGAGAAAGCTATATATTAAGCACACAAACAGTTATAAGGATTTCATCATATATATATATATATATATATATATATATATATATATATATATATATATATTCGAAATACGGTTTTTCTAACATGTGTCCTAAAGGCACATTTTAAGATTTCAAATTTAGCAATTGATGTATTTATTAAACTTACTTTAACCTCTTCATTTCCATAATTATGAAATTTGTTTATTTATATATGTAAACTTACATATTTATGGAAGCATATAAATATATTGATTGTTTTATTTAAGGAAATAAATATGTTAAAGTAAGTTTAATAAATGCATCAATTGCTTTATTTAAAATCTTAAGGGCACATGTTAGAAAAACCATTCTAAATATTGGAAATCTCAAATTTTCTTTTATGTTTCTCAAGTTTATTGGATCTCATAACATCAACTTACAAACAAAAGTGATAGGATCACATAGTGTGTATATAAATATTTTTAATTAAGAATCTAGACTTTATATTTTGTCAAGCTCTAACCCTAATCAAAAGGAAAATAATAAAGTTACAAAAGATACAAAATATGGTCTATAAAATGAGGTGTCATAATTGTGTTGGTGTTTTTAATTAGAGTGTGGCGGGTCCATACTCGATATAGCAAATAAAATATCGCCACCTCATTTTATAAACTTCTTTTGTAATCCTAACATTACCCCAATCAAAAATTTATGAATACTATGAAAGAAGGTTGTATACATGTACAAAGAGAAAAAATAAGTGCAGTGCAAGTTCATTAATATACAAGTCACAAAGTTATACTTTCTGTCCCGCTCAACTTAGGACGTTTTGTCCTTTCGTGCGTCTCACTCGACTTAGAACGACTCAAAATGTAAATGTTATATTACTTGGGACCCACTTGTCATACAACAATAATCTCGTTACTATTCATTTCACTCATTCTCTATCTTATTTTATTTTTCAGCCCGTCGGTAACACTGGGAAAGTGTTGGCAGCACTTGTGGTAACACCACGTTCTGCACTTACAAAGAAAATTACCATCCTTACCAAGTCCAAACGTGGGGAACCGAAACAATAATGAGTTTGAATTATCAATCATTAATCGTTTGAGTCACCCACAAATTCTATTGGTTCAATTATAATCTCAGACTCCCATTCTTAATTAATTACATATTATTTTTTCGCTCAAAAGATAAATCTTTATTAAACTTTCATTAAGCATGTCAAGCTGAGAGACAAACCAGTGTTAGTTTCAGTTAAATAAGTACTTTTTAAATATTGATAATTAAGTAAATAAATATAAAAGTTGATGGTTTGTTCCTCACTGAAAATGTTTCTGACTGAGATTAATTAAAAAAATAATAATTATTCTTGCTTGTTTAGGGATTCTTTGACTGTTTTAGAAGTTGGTGGCTTGTTCCTCGATGAACTTGTCTTCTGAAGAAGAAATTCTGTCTGGTCAAAAATGTCGTCGTCTATTCTTTTTTTCTTTTTTTTTCTTTTTTTTTTAGGGTCAGTTAAATATAGAGAAAATTGTTGCAGCTTTGGTACTTTAATATATATAATTTAATATATATAAATCATGGCAAAATATAAGTTAAATACTTTATATATTAATGATTAATCCACTACTAGCCTTATATTTTTATTGGCTTATTTAATACTCCTTCCATTTCTAAATGAATATCTTAATTTAAAAAAAAAATGTACCAAAATTTGTTTAGTTTCTAAATACTTTGTCCCTACCCTAAATGATTATTACCAATTGTTTCCCACTATTTCTAGTATTTTTTTTACAGACTATTTAATATTTTGTTAAAAAATCAAAAGTTTAGAAAGTGAATGATATATGCATCTCTTGGCATTAAATTACTAAAACCTCATATTTTCACAATGTCCCACAAATAAATATAGATATTAATTTGGATATTAATTTGGGTTGGTCTCCTGTAAAACGCGTTTTTCCTAATGGTTAGGAAAAACGTGTTTTTCAAAACCTCCAGAAGACTTTATATTGATATCCAGAAGGCTTTATACTGATATCCAGGACCTTTCTGGCTAAAGGTTCTGGCTATCAATCTCATATCCAGAAACCTTTATATTGATATCCAGAACCGTTGAGAAGTTCCGATTATGTACAAAAATGCTACCGCGTTTTTTTTTAAAACACGTTTTTCCTAAGCGTTTGGAAAAATGCGTTTTTCCCAAGATTTTGCGTATTAATTTCGACGGAGGAATGAATATGATCTTATAACCAGCCCATAGGTGTGAGACTTAAGCCAAAATCATTAAGGGACAAGAGTTGAGCTTAGACCTAAGTTCCTAGGTCTATAAAGCACTAATGGAATTTAACAATAATAACACAGATTGATCTCTAACCATAGTTCTCACTGTTAGTTCACTTCTCTAATTAAACCATGAGTAATCCCTCCGTCTCATTTCAAATCGCAGAATTTGTCATTTTAAGCTTATTTGAAATTGAAAAAGTCTAAAATGGAAAGGTTATAATAATTTTAATCAATGGAACTTATTAGTCATACTCACATAAACTAACCTACTATTATTCTCTACCACTTCCTCTATCCTACCCAACCATAATAAAAAAATTTACTTTTTCCTTAATCCTGTTGCATAACCATAACTTTACGATTTGAAATAGGACGGAAGGAATACAATAAAGTATATCAGGTTTTTTGTGTTAAGCAATAAATTTTTGCTACAAAAGATTTACACACACTTTTAGACAAAGTATATGTTCATCTTCACAATTTATGTTTATGTTCAAATCAAATATCGTAATATATTGTACTAAATAACTTCCTATATATTTATTAATTATAATAGCCTAGAATAAATATTAAAATGTTAATTAATCATGCAAATTTGTGTACTCCATCCATCTCATAAATTGTCTTACTCCCTGTGTCCCTAAATGAGTGTCTATTTTTCGGAATTTTTTGTCCCAAATGAGTGTCCATTTTGATCATAACTTTGTCCCTAAATATTTTTTTTTGAAAAAAAAATCACCGGTCTCTTTATATTTGCAAAAACTAAATGTTTGTAAGGAGAATTACAAGATTATATATGAATTTTTCCATCAAATTGTACAGAAAGTTATGTCCCTTAAAATGGAATTTGAACACTCATTTAGGGACAAAGCTAGTATTTCTAAAACAAATAATGATAGTAATATCATTATGACAGGGGTACAAACAAGTGACACATACTATATAATGCCATTATTTATCAAATAATACTATACATCTTTATCAAATTGTATTAGCTATTTTTATAATTATTATTATTATTATTGTGATGTTATATAACCAATCAAAATACACCACGGATGATCGATTTGACTCAATCGAAGTAAGACTCATAATCAAATAGTAATACTATAAATGTTGATTAAAATGTTGAAAAAGAGAATGTGCATGGAATTTCATGGTGCCAACATATAATTACTTCTTCATGAATGAGGTTATTGTGTCAAATCCTACATAATTAGTGATAATAAGAATGATTAAAGTAACTAATTTCTCAAGTTCAATTCACTCTCTTAATGCATATGGATGAACACGTATGAAGTAATTAAGTTTTCATATGCCTTTTTTTTTTAACCTTTATCTAATTATGTTTAACAGCTACTCTACTAACATAGTTGGAATTAACTATCATAAATTCCACGTAAGCTTTACACGCAGGACCATATGACACTTGTACCACATGTATAATTCCACTTCACTCTCTCACTTCGTCTCTTCCCACCTTAGACCATGTCCAATAATCCAACTACCAAAAAACATTCAACTACCCTAATATCACGACACCTTATCTTCTCTCTCCATCCACTTAATCATTCAACTACACTCTCAACTACCCCTCCCACAATAACTAGTTTAGTTTAAAATTCAACTCCTCCCAACTCATCATTCTATACCCCACCACTTTTATTTTATTTATAATATTTATTTTTATGATTAATAAAATAATAATCATTTATAATTAAAAATTAATTCACAATTAATTAAAATTTTATTGCAATTAAATAAATATGAAAAATGATGATAATTATTATTAAAAAAATACTTCACACTTAAAAAGATGTTAAAATGTTTTATGATAATAAAGTATAATTGAAAATTTGATATTGAGAAAAGAGGATTTTTTGTCGGTGTCCAAATTAAATGAAACTTACATCAATTTATAGAGGGGAAAAAATGATAAATTTTGGTGTTCTTTTTTTTATAAAAAAAATAATTTACTATGAAATAATTGAGCTCAAAAAATTTAGATAAAAAACATCTCCGAAAAAAAGAAAAAAAAAGCTGGAAACAAAAAAAGAAAAGAAAAAAAGGGAAAAGCAGCAGCCACTCGCCTGCTTGGGAGGTGAGCTGCACTCTCCAAGTGCTGGCCACTCCCAAGCCAACACGTGTCTCTTCCGGGACCCACACAAATTCCCTCAACCCGGTTGAAACCTCTCAACCCTTCCCCTTCAACCCCTCCTCTCAACCCCTTATTGCCCACCCTCAACTAGTTTAATCCCATTCAACCCCCTCCCTCAACCCCTTATTGGACATGGCCTTAGTTTGGTATTAGTATTCATACATGTAAAATTTCTAAATAAACTCTGTATGCATGTTTAAAATAGGTCGATCGACCAATCGGTACAATATATTATCACTTTTTTTTTTATATAAAATGCAATGTACTTAAAAGTTACCATTTAATGCAACGTACTTTTTAACTTGTTTCAAATAATGTAATTTTCGTTTCAAATAATGCAATGTACTAAAAAGTACGTTGCATTATTTGAAACAAAAAATTGCATTATTTGAAACGTATTGAAAAGTATGTTGCATTAAGTAGTAACTTTTAAGTACATTGCATTTGATGTAACAGACGGTATAATACATTATACCACTTGGTAATTATTCCGTTTAAATATCATACACTACACCATTTTTATACATAAATACGGATATGTTACAAAATTTTGTGTGTGAATAGCATCCCTCAATAGTATTTTCGTAAATCATTATTAGTATCGCATTAATAAGTGAAGTGTTTCGAAGCAAGAAAACAATCTTTTTCAATTTCATCATAATATAAATAATGTGTTAATAAGTAAGACACATCTAATAAAAATCAAATGTGATATTTATTTTAAGAGATAAGAAATGCCAATGATATCTAGCTTAGCGGTATTTGTTATTTTTTATATATAACAGTCCGGGTTTCAATCCCACAACACATTCAAGTACAGGGATGGCAATATGTCCGAACCCGCTCCGTATCCGGGACAGTCCGCACAGCAGCGGGTGTTGGTTTTGTTGGAATATAATCTTGTAAATATCGAAAGGAAAACAAATTACAACATTGAAAATACAATATACAACAATTATGAAAAACATAAAAGGAACGATACAACCGTATTTGATCTCTTCATTGGGTTTGTCCATCTTTGATCTCTTGTATCCGAGTCGTGTGAGAACACACTCTCCTTAAGACTAATTCGTCCTCCTCTCTACGAGTGCTTGAGGTTTCAACGGGCGTTAGTCTCCCAGGATAAAACGGATTAACCGGAACCACTTCGCACTTAAGCCTTCCGGCGAAATGAACTAATATGCTTGGACGATATCACCATTGATTTTTTTTCTAGGAGGCCAAAGGAAGAAGATGAACAAATTGCAAGAGGGAGGAAGAAGATTGAAGGAAAAATTCTCAATTGTGTGTTCTTTTTTCTTTCTCCTCTTTTTCTCTTTTTTTTTTCAAAGAGTTGTGGGTATCTCAATATATAGCTCAACCAACAAAATCAAAATGAATTCCCAATTATACTCTATTAATATGAGAGTCATTACTCTTGTATTCATGTGGTTTTATTCCACATTTTTGTAACCACAACTCCAAGGTAATGATCCCAATTAATCCATCTATTAATTTGGGTATCATGGCACATCAATGGTTGAGTTAAATTCAAAAGTTACAATTTTAACCCACCAACTTTGAGCTATTATATCTTTCTCATCCAATCTTAAATTGGACATGTAGATATACCATTTCAATGTTCACACGGAGTGAAACATGAACCCACAATAATCTTTGTCCAACGACAAACGATTCTTCCAAGGAAATGTACACAATTTCCTTCACACACAACATATTTTTCCAACAATCCCCCACATGAAGGAAATTGAGGACGAGCTTGGTGATAAAGTTAGGCAGACAAAAACTTGCATACGAAGGTGTGGGGATATTGCCCATTGAACCTCCGCTCGAACTAGCATATTTACTCTACTCGCAAGTCGATAGACGCGATGTCCTTGAATCGATATGCTTTTTGTGTAGCCGATCATATGCTAGACACAAGTAATGTCCTAACATATTTCATTTCTCATAGCTATGTTCGTTCATGGCCCTAAACATAATGCCTGGTTCTGCGAGAGGATCTAAGAATTGAGCCTCACACAATTCTCCTCGAAGCGGCCCACTTCTCTCTCACATAGGTGACTTCTTGAAGGTAACCCGTATTACCCCGCTCGACTTTCTCGACGCGTAAGAGTCATTAAAAGTATTTTGCTTATCCTTGTCCCTTCGGGATGTCACTAATAGGAATGGACTTGGGGATTTGACCCCCACAGTGACGCGCGAGTCTTTTAACAGTTAGGTGGTCCCTTTTGAATCTAGTTCTTGGATCTCCAGTCATCTAGATTGGGTTTTCCGCTGTGATCAACTCTAAGAGGCTTTATGTCTCATTCCCCTCCATAATTTACAACTAACTCTCGTTTCTAACCCTTTGGTTAACGGATCCGCTTTTCATTTGACTTCACATAGTCAAATTAGTTGAGAGTAGTTTCTTAATGGTATTACGTCTTTGACATATAAGTCAAGACCTACCATTATACATAGTGCTTTGTATTCAATCAATCATCGATTGACTTCTAGCAATACAACCAATTGCTAGCACAAGCTTTATCCCTTGAAATATCTTCTATAAATTGGCATAGCCTCTCGGCTTTCTCACCACATTTATCTAAAGCTATAAATTTAGATTCCGCTTTGAATCTATTTATAACTTATTTATTTAGAAGATTTCATGATATAGTCGCTTCCGCTAATAAGAATACGAAACCACTCGTAGACCTTAAGTCTTTGATTTCATATATCCAAATAGCATCGCTATATCCTTCAATTATCAATAGATGTCTAGTGTAATGTAATCTGTAATCTCGATTGTATCTCAAGTACCTTAGTACTTTCACTATATATTTTGGATTACTTGTGTTCCAACTCACTAGACTTTCAATAATTCTCGAGTGTTCAACTTGAGAAACAATGTCACTTCTATTCTTCAATAGATGTTGACTCATGCCAATTGGGGTTTAGTCATTGCTAAATAATCTTTTTCAATTTCTCAGAATTATCCATTACATTTCTTAGAAATTTTCACTTCAAGGATTGTATCCGCTAAACCCATATCTCATGGCCTTTTCAAAATTTCCAAGAATTATATCTTAATTTGCTTAATGCAAATTCATTAGTTCTTCTTGAAATTTTGAATCCAAATGTCTCATATGCTAAACTTCTCTCAAGTTCAACATTTTTTTTTTTTGATAGATTTAATCAACATTATGACATAATCACACATGTCATATTGATTAATCCACTTTCTGACAAAATCAACCTTTTGATGTCATTATCTTTGTGCTTGTTTTAAATCATCTAGTGACTTTACTAACTTGCACACTTTATTCTAGGTTTTACTTTGACCTATTTCATTCAAAGCATCACTTTGATCTATTTCACTCAAAGTATCATTTGTTCATTTTCATGAACTTGACATCAATACTTGATTTTCATTTTTTTTCTTTTGTTTTATATATATATTCAAAGTCATTGAATCATATATAACAACCATTATGTAAACTCATTGTTTACATACTCACCATCTGTACCCAATTATCCATTTTGTTGATTTTGGACTTTCTACTTTGCGAACCACCCCCCACATTCACAAGTGGACGTAGGCCTACGTTTCCATACTTCATATGAAATTTACATTGTTCTTGGGGTAACCTAATCAATAGGTATTTATTTTGCAAAGTAGACTCACCCTCACATTTTGGGTTAGTCCAAATTTAGCAATAATGCTATCATTTCTTTCATCAACACCATTTTGATAGTGATTTACAAGATGGATATTTTGTGTACAAACACATGTTATGCACACACACTATACTCAATAGTGTTTTATCTTCATTATCTCATTTCTAAGTTGTTTTCCAACTTCTCCATTCAACGAGACAATGCTTATAATATATAACAATTACTATGTGTTTGAAATCTCTACATATCACAAAGCATCGCAATGCTTAACTTATGATGATATAATTCAACACACATTTCATTTCTTTTTGAATGAAAATGTGATCCAAGTAAAGAAAACGTAATCTCATTATTAGTCACCAACTCAACCCGCGGTTGATAATTTCAATTTCATATATTCATACATCATGGATATCATCCTTGATGACATCTACCTTTGTCTCTTAAGACACCATAAATATGTTTGACTTTTCAAACAAGTTTAGCTTTTCATACAAGTTTGACTTTTCAAACAAGTTTGACTTTGACCAAGTTTGACAAACTTTGTCTTTGCCTTAAGCATTTCAATATGCTCCACCACTTTCCTTTCATCACAAGAAGTGTTACACAACTTCTTATCTTAAGCTCTATTCTCTTTTCCAACACAAAGATGAATAGCAAGCATCTCAACATTCATTTCAATTCATTTATGCTTGAGTTGCTTCTTGAAATCTTTTTCAAGTGAAATTAATTTTTCAATTATTTCCGTCCCTTGAAAATTTCACTTATCACCATCCATTCGACATGGATTTCATGAGGACTATTTCAATTCTTTCATTTGACTTTTTACGGTTTATGGAGTCTACTATTTTAAATCAAGAAACGGCCTGCAATGAATTTCATGGTACCAACATTCTCGATTTTATTTTATAGTCCAAAACTCCAACTATTCTTTTCCTTTTTCTTGGTACTATATATGTTATATAACGAAACCAAAAAATCCGTTAAATATATAGTTCCGGCAAAAGAAACACATATGCTTCAACCGCACTCACGGATTAAACATCCGTCTCATTTCCACCAACTTTGTAGGATGTTCCTTAAGAAACTTCACTAAGTTCAAGGTGGTTAAGTAGAACATCTTTTGTTGCCATCACTTAAAGTCGAGGCTAACAAAATTTTCTAACTTCTCACGATGGTGATCAACATACTTGGAACACCCACATTCCGTTGGAAATTTGTCTCCACACAAGGAGCCTTCGCTCAAAACATTGGCTTTAATTTTTCAACAATTAAAAACCAAATTATTACTTTGTTGTTACAAATATAACCTCTCTAACTTAATTAGAGAATTTACTCCAAGAATAAATTGCTAATTCAATAAGAAAATTATCACAATTTATTTCTTGTAACAACCCATCTTAATAAATCTTTTAATTCCTTAATGAAATTATTATTAGAGATTAATTATTTCAAAATTAAATGTCTCATTTTGGAGTATCTAATTCGAGACATTTACATTCTCATTCACATAATACACAATTTCATTTAGAAGCCCTCTTCTAAACATTGTGTCCATTTTCATAATCAACAACAATAGGATTTAACACTTCTTCAAGAAGTCCTATTGTTTTTTTTTTGTCTTCATGACATTAGTCACTTATCAACTATTAGGTTTAACAACTTCTTCCAAGAAGCCCTATAGTTTTAGTATTTGTGACTTCACAACAATAGAATTCAACAACTTCTTTCAAGAAGCTCTATTGTTTTTTATCTTTGTACTTTTGTCACTATTAACAATATAGTTTTAACAACTTCTTTTCAAGAAGCCCTATCATGTTAATCTTTGTGAACTTCGTACCATGTACAATAATAGGTTTTAAAAACTTTCTCATAAGAAGCCCTATTATTTTGTCAACGTAACGTTAAAGACTTATCTTCCACGTTCTTAGTTCCAATGAACTTTTCAATCTCTTCACTATGATTCATACGAAATGAATCATAAGAGACATACACATGATGTATAATTGAGGCTTAGCCACAATTGGGTTATACAATCATTGTAACATAGTTGATGTCACGGAGCATCAATCTTTCCATCTTTATTAATCTCATTAAAAAGAAATTAAAATTAGTGTTTTAGTTCACAAAACTGCTCTGTTCCGAATTTTTATCTTCACTTTCACATTATAGATTCCAATCTCCACCGTTCAGAATCTCCCTATTCAGAATCTTCTCCTATGAGTCGTGAACATGTACAAAAAATTTCGGCCCAATCCAACGGTTAACGAAGCAGGATATGCTGTTTTACTACAGCTGGTCAAGAAAAATCTGTGCAGAATTTTCTTGCTTTCTTTCCCATTGTTCCTCATCGTCTTTCATCCTTTCTCTCATAGCAACCTTGCCACAAGATTCTTGTAATCTGCAATCCTTTCTCAACAAGTGAATTAGTCTTAAGATTGTTGGAATATAATCTTGTAAATATCGAAAGGAAACAAATTACAACATTGAAAATACAATATACAACAATTATGAAAACATAAAAGGAACGATACAACCGTATTTGATCTCTTCATTGGGTTTGTCCATCTTTGATCTCTTGTATCCGAGTCGTGTGAGAACACACTCTCCTTAAAACTAATTCGTCCTCCTCTCTACGAGTGCTTGAGGTTTTCAACGGGCGTTAGTCTCCCAGGATAAAACGGATTAACCGGAACCACTTCGCACTTAAGCCTTCCGGCGAAATGAACTAATATGCTTGGACGATATCACCATGATTTTTTTCTAGGAGGCCAAAGGAAGAAGATGAACAAATTGCAAGAGGAGGAAGAAGATTGAAGGAAAAATTCTCAATTGTGTGTTCTTTTTTCTTTCTCCTCTTTTTCTCTTTTTTTTCAAAGAGTTGTGGGTATCTCAATATATAGCTCAACCAACAAAATCAAAATGAATTCCCAATTATACTCTATTAATATGAGAGTCATTACTCTTGTATTCATGTGGTTTTATTCCACATTTTTGTAACCACAACTCCAAGGTAATGATCCCAATTAATCCATCTATTAATTTGGGTATCATGGCACATCAATGGTTGAGTTAAATTCAAAAGTTACAATTTTAACACACCAAATTTGAGCTATTATATCTTTCTCATCCAATCTTAATTGGACATGTAGATATACTATTTCAATGTTCACACGGAGTGAAACATGAACCCACAATAATCTTTGTCCAACGACAAACGATTCTTCCAAGGAAATGTACACAATTTCCTTCACACACAACATATTTTTCCAACAGGTTTTGCATAATGAAACGCAGCGGTATAAACCCAAAAGCCTAGATCCATTCAAGATGATTAAATTAATACGGAGATGAATTTAGAATACTAACCGCGGTGATGCTTTAAAATTTTAGATTTCTTGATCCGGATTGCTAGACCCAATAGAACACGTTTCTATTATGAAAGCTATATGAAAATATGGTTCTTGTTCTTGAGGAAGAAGAAGAACATATTTTCTCTCTTGGAGGCTCTCTTATTGATCAAGTATCAATTGTATCTGATTAGGGGATTGAGAGGAGTATTTAAACTCATTAAGCCTAAACCATTTAGGAGAAATAAGTTAAAACCCGTCGCAATGCGAAATCAGGAAACTGGGCCCGAACAGGGCCTGCTCGGCCGAGTCCTTTGAGGTGCTCGGCCGAGCGCCTCTAATTTTTGTCTTTCTGTTTCCCTTGCTCGGCCGAGTCCTTTGAGGTGCTCGGCCGAGCACCAGCAGAAAGTCAATTTTAGCCTTTTTTAACGATTTGTTCTTTTGTGTGTGACCCCATAGGATTATATTAAGTTGGCAATGAGTCCAAACACATTTGTACTCATAAATCATGAGCGAACTCTAGCAAACCATCATGACTACCCAATTAATATAACTTATCAAAGTTCGTGAATCTTTTATAGAACATATCATAATCATTTTGTCCACGATGTCATTGAACGTAAGCCATGGTCAATGGTCAACTTACAATGCTCAATACTTTCTCGATCCCGAATAGTTTGATAACACAAATGATATCGATCTTATTAATTCATTTGAGCACGGCCATGCATTTCATCAACACTATTCATCGAGTGGCCCAAGCCTGACATCTCTCATATTGAGGGACAAATTCCATCTTGACTTATTACTCTTCCCTACATAGCTTTGATCATGCCAATCATATCATTTATAATTACTTGGTTAAGAGTAACATTTGAATATGTCAAACATGATCTCCACTATGTGGAAGACCGTAATTATCTCAGGTCTAGAGATTCAATGATATAACTATTAGAGGTTTAATTATGACATTATGACCATGACATAAACCTCATATTTGGGTCATGTCTAGTATATGTTCACCAACATATACCCATAAGTTTAACTTGTATCCCATACACATAATCATCATATGATTATCTAATTAAACTTATACTAGTTCTTCATAAGTACTAGGGACGGGGATTATTATAATAAACATGAAAAAGATATAATAATCAACATTCAATATCTTTATTAAGACATAATCAATAGATAACATTAATCGTTCAAATAACGTGCCTAGAGCATACAACACCAACAATCTCCCAATTGCACTAGGCCTAATTAATGTATCGAATACCCATAGACCTAACATGACCATTATGCTTCACTTGCGAAAGACTCTTTGTCAATGGGTCGGCAATGTTATCATCAGTTGGTACTCTGCATATATTCACGTCTCCTCTATCAACGATCTCTCGAATGATATGAAAACGTCTAAGTATGTGTTTGGATTTCTGATGCGATCTAGGTTCCTTTGTTTGAGCAATAACACCATTATTATCACAATAAAGGTTTTTTGGATTAGCAATGCTAGGAACCACCTCTAGTTCACCAATGAACTTCTTAATCCAAATATCCTCTTTAGCAGTGCAGCTATATACTCAGCTTCAGTTGTAGAATCATCAACGGTACTCTGCATAGAACTCTTCCAGCTTACAGCACCACCATTTAGCATAAATACAAAACCAGATTGTGATCTATAATCATCCTTGTCAGTTTGGAAGCTTGCATCTGTGTAACCCCTTACAACAAGATCATCTTCCAAAACTCCATATACCAAAAATGAGTCTTTAGTCCTTCTCAAGTACTTAAGAATCGCTTTGACAGCTATCCAGTGACTCTCACCAGGATCTGATTGGTATCTGCTTGTCATGCTCAAAGCATAAGAGACATCCGGTCTAGTACATATCATATATGGGATTCCATTCATGCGTTCTCGCTCGTCAGTTGTCTGAGGACACTGAGTCTTGCTAAGAGTTTTACCATATAACACTGGCAGGCTACCTCTCTTAGAGTCTTCCATACGGAATCTTCTAAGAACCTTATCAATGTATGTACTTTGACTTAAACCAATCAATTTTCTAGATCTATCACGATAGATCTTTATGCAGAGGATGTAAGCAGCTTCTCCCATATCTTTCATTGAGAAACACTTTCCTAACCAAGTCTTTACAGACTAAAGTGCAGGAATATCGTTTCCCATGAGAAATATGTCATCAACATATTGTTGGGTTTCGTAGTAACATACGCAGCGGAATTAAGCATTTAAATTTTTCATGAAACCCAAAGCCTATAGATCCATTCATATGATTAAGTCAAATACATGCATAATGAATACTAGAATACTAACCCTTGAAGCCTTTGATTTTGCAACCGTGAATTCGGTGGAGGCTTGAAAGCTTGATCACAAACAGAGCAAGAATCACGAACTTTGAAGATGATAAGTTTCACCCTCTAGCGGTATCCACACCACGAACGAATATCAAGAACACTTGATCTTGGTTGCTAGACCAAATTATGAAACACGCTTTCACAATTATAATAACTATATGGAATTATGAATTTCTTGCTCTTTGATTCCAAATCTCTAATCAAGAATATTGCCTCTCAAAACTACTAGGTTTCATTAGCTTAATGGCTGGTGAAGAGATGCTTATATAGGTCCTAGTCATTAACCCTTAATGACCTAGGATTCCTAAATCCCGTCACCCAATTAAGGAAACAAACTTTTTGTCCAAGCAGCTCTGGCACGGTCGTGCCCTAAAACTGGCACGGTCGTGCCAATAGGGTCGAGCCTGCCTTCCCTTTTCTGATTATTAGCACGGTCGTGCTTTATAATCGGCACGGTTGCGCCAAGCACTTTAGCACGGTCGTGCCAAGCACTTTAGCACGGTCGTGCCTGGAGATGGGCATAAGGGCAAACACACTCGGCCCGACCCTTCCTTTTCACTAACCCGCGGGTTAACGGGCTTGGGCCCGCCCGTGGCGTGTGAGCCCGCGGGTTGGACCCGGCCCGGCCCGCTTCTTCAAAGATTATTAGGCCCGCCCGTCGGCCCTTGGGTTTAACCCAAAGGGTTTGAACGGGTTTTCTTTTTTAAAAAAAAAAATCTGGAAAAATACATAATTTTATAAAAAAAAATGTTTAAAAATATGAAAGACTTTAAAATTTAATTTATAATTTAGTAAAAATATAAGTAGCCTTTAATAATATTAGTATGTTATTAAAGAAAATTAAAATAGTGAAAAAAGTTTATAATTGTAATGAATAAATTTTTTTAAAATATAAACATACTCCGTTTTGAAAAAATACATTTTTTTTTACTTGGCTAAAATGCGGGTCGACGGGCACGGGCCATCTCACGCGTTTAAGCCCGCGGGCTAAGCCCGGCCCGTTAGACTTTTTGGAGGGTCCGGCCCACCCGTCAAATACAAGGGCTAAGGGCCTGGTTTGGGCTACGGGCTCACGGGTTAAGGGTTTGGCGGGACGGGCCCACGGGCTTGGGCCCGAAATGCCCATCTCCAGTCGTGCCCTAAAACAAGCACGGTCGTGCCTGACCAGAAAAACCCATTTTTCCATAATTCCAATTCGGTCCTTTAGGATTCGTTCTATTCATGTGTGACCCTCTAGGATTACACTAAGTTGGCAATGGGTCCAAACATGAATCCATAAGGTATGATTAGGTTCTAGCAAACCGTCATACCTACCCAAATAGTGTAACTAGATACAAGTTCGCATTCCATTTAGAACGTGTCATAATCCATTTGTCCACGATGTCATTGAACACAAGTTATGGTCAACCAGTCAACTTGTCTTGTTCAATACTTTTCTCGATCCCGAATATGTTGATAATCCAAATGACATTGATCCAATCAATCTGACACGCCCCCAGGTCCCGGGATCCCCTAATAGAACCTCGAACCCAGTGGGAGTGACTAACGAGGAACAAGAAACTTAACAAGAAACTGGATGACACTGTTTATAACAAACTGACATGATATATATACTCAAGAGTATGGAGCTATACTAGCTCACAACACGAGTTCTAGACAAGAAAATTAAAACCAAACTTAAATACATACACAGTGGAAACATGCCTAGCACATAAGCTGGCATTAAGAGTACTATACAGGATGTCTAATGACCATAAGAACTGAACAAAACTGTCTACCCCAAAATAAGGAGTTATACAACCCATAATACATCGTCCTCACCAAGATAAAAGGACACAAGCCCCAAAAATAATCACGACCTGCGTAGTAAGCTCCCAGCTATGTCGAGCCTCACTGCGCACTATCCTTCCTTTGATCTAAGGAAAACAATTAAACAAGAAACGGGGTGAGATAAATCTCAGTAAGCTATTAGATGCAACTACATGACATGTTATCATGCAATTCAAGTAGATACTCAAGTAATCATATATCAAGTATCATCAAGTAACAAGTATATGAGAGGCTAAGCCACTCATCAAGTAGCACATAAGGCTAAACAAGCAAGTTATAAGGATATTGCTTCCTTCCTTATTCCTCTCAAGAATACCATTGTTGTCGTAGCTTGTATTACTCAATCACGATCAATAACAAGAAACTGATTATTCAGTATATATCAGAAGACCCGGTAACCAGTGTCATTCTCAAGATCAAGACTCACGAGGTGTTCACGAGGTGTTCAAGAGTTTAGCATTCACTTAAGTCAGGCGTATTGCTCCAACTAAGGAAGCTATGCCCTTACTATGGCCGGTAGTAAGGGGTCAAGCGCAAATACATAGGGACCCGATTGTCACTTAAGCCCCAGCTCTCGCGACAAGCGTGAACCTATATATTTCCGAACAAGCAAGGAGAACCAGCTGGACTCACATAAGAATGTACAAGTAGATATTTACTTGAACTACGGGAGAAGAACTAATCCAAAAGTAGTGGACTAGCTCAAAAAGGAACATGCTTCAAGTAATCAAGAAGTCACCTTGTTATCAAGCAACTATATGCAATGTTTGCACATACACAACAAGAACATGTCTCATACAAGTTAGTGCTTGTTCATAGCACTTTCTAGTTCATTACCATACATATGTATTGGTGTCAAGTCAAGTACAAGATTTTATGATCTTATATTCAAGTTCTCAATCCACTTCTATGGATGTTTAAGACATGTACAAGATTTTATTGTCTTATACTTCAAGTTATAACTCTAAGAGTTATACATTTACTCTTACAAAATCCAAATCCTATTCTTAGGATATTCAAGTCTAAAACTTTGTTCTAATGCCCCTAAGGTGCACAATCATTGGTTTCAAGACAAGTATAACACATTAGTGCTTGTTCATAGCACTTTCAAGACATAAAGAGGAGTTACTACTCTTATACTTAAGTTCTCATTTGAGTTCTTTAAGTTTTCATGTTCAAGACTAAGTTCTAATGTCCCAAAAGGTACATATACACTTGCTAGGACATCTTATACTAAAGCTCTATGCCTTAGGAGGGATAAACTTTCATCTCCATTTAGTTTAAAACACTTTTGTGAAACAGGGGTTCTGGGCGGTCGCCCAACCCCATCCTGGGCGGTCGCCCAAGATCACAATTTTTGAAACTCAAGTCTGATGATATGGGCGGTCGCCCATAACCACTCTGGGCGGTCGCCCAAGGCCAAAATCAGCAAAAACCCAATTTCTTTCCCAGGCTTAGAATTCTCTGTCCCAAGCGTAGGAGTAACTTTTTACTAACAATTTAACAACTCCAAAAGTGTAAACAAAACTCAAATAACCATTTCAAGTTACTTTTGCTTTCTTACACAGAGGGTTTATTACTCCTTTGACCCAAAATTACAAGTACCACAAAATTCATCCCAAACATGAAATTGACAAGCACAAGTATCAGGAATAACATTTACGCATGTTATTACAAGCAAGGGGAAGCTAATAACTTACCTAATCCGAAATCAAAGTTACCCAAATAAATTTATGTTCGGCCTGGAACGCTCTATTCAACGCCACAAATATTTATCCGGAATCGGAATCAAGAACGGAGAGATAATTAAACTCGAGGAGTCGAGAATAGGGTAAAAACCTAACCCTAGATTTTTCACAGAGAGAGCGTAAGAAATTTGTGAGTTTGCTTTCTCAGAGAAGCAAACCAAAAAGATAAACATTCAACTTTCCAAGAATGACACCTAGGCCCCTCAAGTTTCACTTTTAACAAAAAGGCCCCTAACGTCAAATTTTCACAAATGACCCAAAAGTCAAAACTAGACATTTAACCACCTTAACTATTTAAAGCAGTTAAAAATTTAACCCAAGTAAAACTAACACATAATATGCAAGTTCAAGTATTTAACAAATAGGTCAAATATTTAACAAGAAATAGGATGGGCGTTACACAATCCATTTGAGTTTGGCTAAATATTTCATCAACATCATTCCCACGAGAGGCCCAAGCATGACATCTCTCCGAAGAGGGAAAAATCCAATTAGCTTATTATTCTTCCCTACGTGAATCCTATTATGCCAATTATGCCAATTATACCCTTTATAACTACCTGGTTAAAGGTAGCGTTTTGAATATGTCAAACATAATCTTCATCAAGTGGTAGACTATAATAACTTTATGTCTAAGGATTCAAATAACATAACTAATATGAGATATATGTACGACATAGACCATGACATAAATCTCATACAGCGGGCCATGTCCAGTACCTTGTTCCAACCAAGTACCTATAAATCTAACATGATCATCCCATGATCATTTAGACTTTATACTAGTGCTTCACAAGCTCTAGGGACGGAGATTATTATAAGCAAACATGAGCATTAATAATAATCAAAATATCTCTTCATCAATATGAATATAATGATAACACATACAACGTTTAACAAACGTGTCTAGAGCACCAACACCAACACATATAGTATTAGAAATAATACTACGCTCCCACTAATTTTCTTGTATACACAATGTTCATCTTCGATCTTGATGAAGCCAAACTCTTTGACCGATTCATCAAATCGAAGATTCCAACTCCTAGAGGCTTGCTTCAATCCATAGATGGATCTCTGCAACTTGCATACTTTATTATAATTTTCTGGATTTACAAAACCTTCAGGTTGTGTCATATAAACATCCTCAAGTAAGTTCCCGTTAAGGAACGCTGTTTTGACATCCATTTGCCATATCTCATAGTCAAAATATGAGGCTATGGCAATTAAAATCCTTATAGACTTGATCATTGATATGGGCGAAAAGGTTTCATCATAGTCAATACCATGAATCTGCCTATAGACTTTCGCTACAAGTCTAGCTATATAAGTATGCACATTTCCATCCATGTCAGTTTTCTTTTTGAAAATCCATTTGCATCCTATGGTTTTTACACCTTTGAGTGCATCTATAAAGTTCTAAACTTGATTATCATATTCAGATTCCATGGCTCCAAGCCATTTATCTGAATCAGGAGCGGACAACGCTTCTTGGTAGGAAGTAGGTTCATCATTATCAATGATTTCTACTTCATTACTATCCGTTACAAGAAATCCATATCTCTCGGGTTCGGATCGTAACCTACTAGATTTTTTACGGACTTGAGTATCTTGAACAGCTTCCACAACCCCTTATGTAACTTGTTCAGATTCCTCCATCGGTTTAATGTTAGTTTTGGGTTCTCGAATCTCTTCGAGATTAATTTTACTCCCACTGATTCTTTTGGAGAGAAACTGTTTCTCTAGAAAAGTACCAGTTCTGGCAACAAACACTTTGTTGTCTGTACAGTTGTAAAAGTAATATCCTTTAGTTTCCTTAGGATATCCCACGAAATTACATTTATCATATTTGTATGCAAGTTTGTCAGAGATAAGCCTCTTGACTAATGCCTCACAACCCCAAATCCTCATGAAAGAAAGACAAGGTTTCTTTCTACTCCATATCTCATATGGAGTCTGTTGAACCGCTTTAGTAGGAACTCTATTTAGTGTGAACGCAACAGTTTCTAATGCATGGCCTCAAAAGGACAGTGGAAGATCACATTGACTCATCATAGATCGAACCATATCCAATAAAGTCCGATTCCTCCTCTCGGACACACCATTCCATTTGTGGTGTTCCAGGTGGAGTTAATTGTGAAACAATTCCACAATATTTAAGATGATCGTCAAATTCTGGCTCAAATATTCACCACCACGATCTGATCGAAGTGCTTTAATAGTTCTGCCAAGTTGATTCTGTACTTCATTTTGAAATATTCTAAATATCTCAAATGATTCACTTTTGTGCTTCATTAAGTAGACATAGCCATATCTACTAAAATCATCAGTGAATGTTATGAACTATTGATATCCGCCCCTAGCACTGCTACTTAATGGTCTGCATACATCAGTATGTATAAGTCCCAATAAGTCACTAGCCCTTTTACTACTCTTAGTAAAAGGTGCCTTTGTCATCTTTCCAAGTAGACAAGACTCACAAGTTTCATATGATTCAAAATCATGTGAATCTAAAAGTCCGTCCCCATGGAGTTTTGAGATACACTTCTCATTTATATAACCAAGACGGCAATGCCACAAATATCTATGGTTTTCACCATTAGGTTTGGATATTTTATTTATGTTATATATATTTCCTTATTATTTTGTTCTTCATAATTTAGGATATAAAGTCCATTATATGAGCCTGCAATACAATAGAGCATATCATCATAATAGGCAGCACATTTCCTGTTCTTAACAAGAAAAGAATATCCTTCATTATCTAGCGAAGAAACTGAAATAATGTTCTTACTCAAACTTGGGACATAATAGCAATTGTTCAAAACAAGTATTAGTCTAGTAGGTAAAGTGACTTCATAAGTCCCTACGGCTAATGCAGCAACTCTTACTCCATTTCTCACAAGTAGGTCAATTTCACCTTTGTTGAGTTGTCTCTTATTCTTTAGTCCTTGCACACTCGTACAAATGTGGGATCCACATCCGGTATCAAATACCCAAGAACTAGAAGTAGAGAGATTAATTTCTATAACAAAAATATCTGAAGTAATAGTCTCAACATCCTTTACTTCCTTTTGATCTTCTAGATGTCTTTTACAATTTTCATCCTAATGGTCAATCTGATTGCCATGGTGATAAATTGTACCTTTTGGAGTTTTAATCTTAGTTACATCCTCTGCTTTAGACTTGACAACTCTTGTCTTATCTAAATATTTAAATCCTATCTCCGTCTCAAAGACTTTTTGCCAAGCTTGCATAAGGAACCTTTCATTTAAGAGTTTGCTTATCACATAAGCATCTATGTGTTCTTGATACTTCTCAAGTATTAAACACATAGTAGCAAGCTTAATACAAGAGACATCTAAAGAATCATCAACATGTTTCTTATATATGTCTTTGAGTGTCCCAAGGACATTGACAATGGTTTCTCTTGACTTATGATTATCTAGAATGCATAACTCCAATTCTTGCTTAAGAACAATCCTTAAGCTCATGATGCAATCAAGGAGTTTTGAAGCATTCTCTTTTAATTCAAGGATAGATCGCAATGACGAGGTTTGATTATTGTTTAATACCATTATCTACACACATATGCAAACATGTACCCATACATAAGTACCAACATTATTAAAGATATTATTAACAGTATTTCACAAATACTCCCACTAAATTATATAACGTTCATTAGCAATTATGCATAATATAATTTAAATGGGCCAAGATCCATATTTCACTTGATTTGTGAGTCTGCTTTGGCATGAAACCTCAAAATCAAGCTATTTAGGTTGATAACTCCTTATCAATCATATCATATATGATTCTTAGATCATTTTATGAGATTCCTTAGACATCTTATGTCAGAAGCATGTTTTAATCTCATCTTATGACTTAGGCTCAAAACTGTTTTGATAGCCTAATTAAGTTCAACCACTATAAACGTATAGACAACCTTTGTCTCATCTTGCTTCTCAAAGATAGAATGATGTGCCTCGCTTTGGCAAATAAACCACATCAAAACGATCAAAGTACTTGACAAGTGTTTTAATCGTGGATGGCATAGAACTTAAAATTTTTAAGAAGGTTCAACACATATAGCATGGTAACATGTTTATACGCACATAATATAAATACATAAAGCATCGGTTAATAATTTAATTAATCCCATTAATTATACTATGATTTCATGTGATTGATTTATGAGGATAAATTCTTTAACACATAATTGAGAGCACGATTGTACGGTCGAAACTAAGCCAAAAAGGCATCCATAATCCCGTACCAAATTTAGAAACTAGAAGAAACAACTATGTAAGGTTGAAATTAAGCCAAAAGGCATCCACAATTCCTTACATAAAGTAACTCGATTTTAAATTCTTTTGTCTCATCAATTTATTACTTTGACCTTGAGATTTGTTTTTAGGAAACACGGTTTCTTAAACCAGCCATTTGACAAACAAATTCAATCCAGGGTGATTTCGAACATGACATTTAATTTCAGGAAACATGGTTTCTAAAACCAGCCATCTGAAAAACAAATTCTGTCCAAAATCCTTCTGCTCGGCCGAGTCCTTTGAGGTGCTCGGCCGAGCACCTTTGTGTTTTAAAAACTGTACCTTTTATTCCCTTCTGCTCGGCCGAGTCTTATGAGGTGCTCGGCCGAGCACGCCTGTCAGAACAGATTTTTCAAATTTTAATCCTAATATTGCCTTCCCGATTCAATTAGGGTTTGGTGTTCATGATGATCAAATCACCATGTTCATCAAAACCTTGAATAAACAATTTATTCATGAATCAAAGATCATCAACAAATCAATCCAATTAATTTTTGATGATCGCAAGGAACATAATTATCGAATTATTATTGCAATCTTAGATCCCACATAACGTATTTAAAATGGTGCGATTTTATGATCTCCATATATCTCATATACATACATAAAATTCAAATCACATAAACATCATGAATCTAAATTCAAATAGCATGCCAACACATATAATCCAATTATATTATTAACATGATATTATTAAAATAATCATGATGAACGGGGCTCTGATACCACTGTTGGGTTTTGCATAATGAAACGCAGCGGAATAAACCCAAAAGCCTAGATCAATTCAAGATGATTAAATTAATACGAAGATGAATTTAGAATACTAACCGCGGTGATGCTTTAAAATTTCAGATCTTCAATCTTTGTTCTTCGTGCTTCTTTGAATCACGATCGCATGAACACGGCCTCAAGGCTTGGATCACGAACTTGGAGGAGTTGATGCCAACGCCCTCTATGTTTATCCACATGCGAACGAATATCAAGAACTCTTCTTGATCCGGATTGCTAGACCCAATAGAACACATTTCTATTATGAAGGCTATATGAAAATATGGTTCTTGTTCTTGAGGAAGAAGAAGAACAGATTTTCTCTCTTGGAGGCTCTTTTATTGATCAAGTATCAATTGTATCTGATTAGGGTATTGAGAGGAGTATTTAAACTCATTAAGCCTAAACCCTTTAGGAGAAATAAGTTAAAACCCATCGCAATGCGAAATCAGGAAACTGAGCCCGAACAGGGCCTGCTCGGCCGAGTCCTTTGAGGTGCTCGGCCGAGAGCCTCTAATTTTTATCTTTCTGTTTCCCTTGCTCGACCGAGTCCATTGAGGTGCTCGACCGAGCACCAGCATAAAGTCAATTTTATCCTTTTTAACAATTCGTTCTTTTGTGTGTGACCCCATAGGATTATATTAAATTGGCAATGAGTCCAAACATATTTGTACTCATAAATCATGAGCGGATTCTAGCAAGCCATCATGGCTACCCAATTAATATAACTTGTCAAAGTTCGTGAATCCTTTATAGAACATATCATAATCCTTTTGTCCACGATGTCATTGAACGTAGGCCATGGTCAATGGTCAACTTACAATGCTCAATACTTTCTCGATCCCGAATAGTTTGATAACACAAATGATATTGATCTCATCAATTCATTTGAGCACGGCCATGCATTTCATCAACACTATTCATCGAGGGGCCCAAGCCTGTCATCTCTCATATTGAGGGACAAATTCCATCTCGACTTATTACTCTTCCCTACATAGCTTTGATCATGCCAATCATATCCTTTATAATTACTTGGTTAAGAGTAACCTTTGAATATGTCAAACATGATCTCCACTATGTGGAAGACCGTAATAATCTCAGGTCTAGGGATTCAATGATATAATTAATAGAGGTTTAATTATGACATTATGACCATGACAACCTCATCTTTGGGTCATGTCCAGTATATGTTCACCAACATATATACATAAGTTTAACTTGTATCCCATACGCATAATCATCATATGATTATCTAATTAAACTTATACTAGTTCTTCATAAGTACTAGGGATAGGGATTATTATAATAAACATGCAAAAGATATAATAATCAACATTCAATATCTTTATTAAAACATAATCAATAGATAACATTAATCGTTCAAATAGCGTGCCTAAAGCATACAACACCAACAGCGGGGCGGGTTTGGTTGTCTTTTTTCAAAACCCGGCTGGTTGCGGGTCGAGTTCGGTTGCACACCCCAACCCGCGGGGCCCCACCCCGCCCCACACCGTATGCTAATATATGTAGTAAATTACTATAAATGTGTTGTAATTGTATACTTTGGTTGTGAATGTGATGGTTGAAATTATTAGATTAGGCTTAAATTTGATACAATGTTGTACTTGTGTTGTAATTGTATATTGTTGGGCTGTTGGACTCTTTAAAGGCTGGGTTAAAGCCCAAAAAAATTGTGATTATGAACCATACGGGGCGGGGCGGGGAGGATACGGGTTTACTAGTTGACGGGACGGGGCGGGGCGGGTTCGGTATAAGGGGAGTTCCTTGAGGGGTGGGTAAGGTTTTGGTCAAACCCGCCCCTTATCCGCGTTGCCATCCCTATTCAAGTGTATCTTTATAATAGCAAAATGTATTCACTAATGAAGAACCCATTTTTAGAAGAAAAAAATACTACCTCCGTCCCAACTCAATGTGCATCTTTACTGTTTGGCACAATATTTAAGGAGAGAGTATTTATATTGAAATAGTAGTGTTAGTTGAATAAATTGTGTGGTGGAAAATGAAGAGAGAGAATGAGTGGGGTAAATAGTAGTGTTAGTTGAATAAATTGTGTGGTGGAAAATGAAGAGAGAGAATGAGTGGGGTTAAATAGTGGAGTTGGTTGAATATAAAAATAATAAAAGACTTTCCTTTTTTGGATTGTGCACATATCAACGACACCCACTTAAAAAGCAAGTGTGCACATTGAGCTGGGACGGAGGTAGTATATAAGATATTGTTTTTAGCAAAAAAGTTATAAGACATAAAAAAATATTTTAAAATTCGATGGTTGAAAATGTTTATCATCTTCTAAAATTCTTTTAGTTTCCATAAAATTTAAACCCGTAAATATGTATTTTTAGATGATGAGTTGAATGTGTTAAATAATGTGACTGTAATGATTTTTGGTAGTCGTGGTAGAGATGGCCGTGAGTTAGTATTCAGGTGGTGGTGGTCGGTGGTGAATTTGTTGGGTGGTGGCAGTGGTTATGATAATTGAGTGGTAGCGAGTTCACACGGTGGTGTTGTTAATTATCAAAATCTGTGTTTAGTTAGTATTGAAATAACGGAAAAATTTGAAAGCAATAAAAAGAAAAAGTTTTGGTTATTTTCACAAAATAAATAAATAGTAAATGCAAAAAAAAAAATGGGAGAGAGAAATCATTGCTTTTACATAATAAATAAATTGTTAATGCTAAAAGAAAATTTTACTGAAAGATTTTATTTAAAAAGAAATATAACACATATTTTATAATAATAATAATAATATAAATTGTTAATGTTAAAATAAAAATGAAAATGAAACAGTGCGCATGCCAAATATGTTAGTTTTTTAACATTTGTTAGGCGCTAGTGGTCGAAGTAAGATAATTTAAACTGTAGGGTTGATATTGCAACTTTGAAAGAAGCTTGTTGCATTTTTCATCAATTTTCGTTAGGTTTTTGACATGCTAACCAAAATTACACATGATTGCAACAAAAAGACATACTCCCTCCGTCCCAGCACAAGTGGCACCAAACTTTTGGGACACAAAGATTAAGAAAAGGTAGTAGGTGTGTGGTAGGAAATGAAGAGAGAAAATGAATAGGGTAAATAGTAGCATTGTTTGAATAAAATGAGTGGTGGAAAATGAAGAGAGCGAATGAGTGGGGTTGATTGAATATAAATATATTAAAACATTTTCATTTTAGGTAGTGTCACTTGTGCTGGGACAGACCGAAAAAGAAGGAAGTGACACTTGTGCTGGGACGAAGGGAGTATTCAGCAACCAAATTGTAACAAACACAAATTGAATAACCAATTGAAACATGACGACAAACTCAGGTAACTAAAGTTCAATTTTCCCTAATTATAAAGTAATTTTTTCACTTGACAAACTATTTTCTTTTATTTCTATAATATTATCAAAAAAGAATTAATGTAAACTAATTTATTAATAAAACCTTTTCCTTTAAACAAGGAAGTCAAGAGGAAAAGTGAAGGCTTGATTAACCTATCGGCACGCACAAGCACAACCCACTTAGCAAACACATTAAAATAACCCTCCACGTGTCATCCCCCGACCCAAGTTAGCCCCACCACAAAACGGGATAACAAAATGGGACCCACGTGGCCTGGTTAGCTTAATGATCAAAAGCCTTAGCCCACGCCGGACCATTTTAGCCGCCACGTACAGAAGACTTACCCCCAAACAAGCATGATTATTACACCTTCCCAGTCTCTTGTGGGATCCACCTTCCACATTAGATACCTCGGCTCAGCTTAGTTGAGCTGGCTAATGACTCTTGAGCCGCTTACTATAGCCGTTTTGGGTAATATATTTTTTTAATGCCCAGTTCATTGGAATTGGAGATAGTAGTTCGGGTCTCTCATTGTTACTATCAGTTAAATCGCGAGATGTACCTGAATGATTTGGGTTTGAGCACATGTCAACTAATATCACATACAAAAGTCCAACCCCAGAAGAGAGTAGAATGCTCCCACCAGAAATCGAACCCACACTACGTACCTCTATCGAAATTCTATGTCCCCTTCTTTACCCTTTACCCTCCAGTTATGCTCTGGGGATGTTTTGGGTAGTATTTTAATTTGATTTGGAGAGGTGTCATTGTCATAGTCCATTGGGCGGTTTGTGGGGTCAACTTGAGGGGGTCAGAGTGGAAAATATAAAAAATTGTGGGTAGACCAACCAGAGATCGCGTGAAGTTTGCTGGTGGGGACTTTGGATTATTTAATTTGAATTTTTTGCCCTCCTTAAACTTAAACTTAAAATTTGTTTTGTTTGATATTTTAAGTCCTTTTCATTAAATAAAAATATGTTAATTTGGAAAGGGCTCGGGGCAACTTTATTTAGCTAGGGCTTATGCGAATTCATGACAACACTTTTTTTGCAACTTTTCATAACAAAAATATCAAGCATATGGGAGCATTCTCTCCATACAATAATAATTTGATAATAGATATTTCATTTGTCAGTCAGACTATCATAAGGTGTGAGGTGAACATATATTTTGAGACGAAATAAGTAATAAATAATACAATTGACATGTTGATTTTTTTGAAAAGAATTTTAATTATTTTACATTGTTTTTAAGCAATTACTTGTACATTGTTTGTATTATACTCACTCACTCTGTTTTGTCTCATTTTGACTTTTTATTATGATCAACACAAATGATTTTTGACCAAACATTAATGTCGATTTAATTATAGTAGTAAAATTCTAATTTTTTTTTAATTAATAAATCATTAAAATTTGAATGTGAAAATCATACTTCTCCTCGCCTCCTGCCGTAGGCATCGTTAAAGAAAAACGCTAATGTTATTGTTGCTACATTATAATTAATTAGAAACTCTCTAACTAAATCTAGTAAGTTTAAACTCCTGAATTTGATTTTGTTAACAACCAACAAGTAGATGTGGCATCTGCTGATATTGTACAAGTAATATATAAAGCACATTCATTAAAAATATTATCAAATTAAATGTGGTATTTATTATGAGATATAAATAGTATTTTAGATGATATAAGTTCACCAATCGATGATTCTTGGTAGTGCAAGTATTGCAACGGAACCTACAAATTAGATGACCTATCCCGGTTGCCAAATACTACTTCTATGTCTCAATAAAATAGTTTACTTGTCGAAATTTTTACGAGATTATTCTAGTTGTTTGTGCTATGTTTATATCTTGATAAAATTACATTAAAATAATGATTGTGTGATATTTATTTTGCGACAGTGGTGTAATATGTTTATTTTAACGAAATTATTATAGTTGTGTGTACTAGCGGCGAAGCTAGGTTATGGAGAGGAGGGTCACTCACCCCCCCCCCTTCTCTTTCAATTTTAGAACATGTCAGTTTTCAATTTTATTTTCAAAAAAATCTTTTTAATATTAAAAATGGTGAATTTATACATTCCAACCTCTTTTGATTTTGAATAAATTTTACGCTTAATTATTATTTTTGACTCCCTTGTATGCTAAATATGAATACCTCAACTATAATATTTATCCGTAGATCAACCTTGACCCTCATTGTGAATATTTTTGAATTCATCACTGATTTGTACTGTATTCATATCGTGATAAAATTGCACTAAACTTTTTCTGTGTGATATTTATTTTGAGAAAGATGGTGTAATATGTTTATATAAAGTGTACACAACATACTTGATTTACCCGTTTCCACTAAACCTTAGATTTTTATTGTCTCAAACAAAAAGTACTCCCTCCGTCCCGGCCTAAGAGTCTGAGTTTGACTTTACACGGAGATTAAGAAAAAGTAAATGTTGTGAGTATGAAAAAGTAAGTAAGAGAAAGTAGGAGAGATAAGTGTGTAGGGAGTTTTTGTTGTGAGAATGACAAGTGGGTCCCATGGTCCATTTTAGGTAATAAAGTAACTAAGACACTTAGGCTGGGACAGACCAAAAAAGAAAGTAAGACACTTAGGCTTAGGCTGGGACGGAGGGAGTATCAAACAATCATTTTCCAAAGCTTCTTCATGAAATTAAATTAAATTTTTTTAAAATATATATAAAAAAAAGAAAATCTTGTACGGGGCTTTAAGTAGGCTGAAGTGATCCATGTCGTCAGATTCTTCACTCTCACACTCACCTCTCTCTCTCTCTCTCTCTCTCTCTCTCTCTCTCTCTCTCTCTCTCTCTCCCTATCTCTCCCGCTTCTCCGGTGACCTAACAGCAGAAGCTAGCCAGCAAAATCCAAATAAAATCTGCTTGTAGTCTCCATCCAAAGCTGTTGGGAGGTGGTGGAGTCATATTATTTCACCACCACCATTTTTCCGCATTTATTCGCAAATATCTTTTCCTGCAATCAAGAGCTTATAAGGTGACAACTCACATATTTATATAAACCTAAAGAGGGACTAGAAAATGAAAGGAATGGGCAAAATTTGTTTTTTTGATTAAGACCATATGCTTGTAGATTTTTCTTGCTCATTCCTTTAGTTCTTTTTTTTCATTTTTATTTTATTTTCGAAAAAGAAAAAAAAAAAAAACTTTCCTTTTTTGTTTCATTCACTTTCCTTTTTGTTTTCTTTGGGATCTGATCTTCTTGTTTTTTTGTTTGGACAACAAGAAGACAAGTTTCTGAAAGGACAAAGATCAGTTCAAGTTCAATTCCCAAGGTAACCCTTTTGCTTTTTGATTGGTTCAACCTTAATTCCTTTTTTCTCTGTATTTTTTGCTTTTTTGTCTGCTTAAGTGGACTTCAAGAATCTCTCTCTCTCTCTCTCTCTCTCTCTCTCTCTCTCTCTCTCTCCACTTCTTGGAAGAAATTTATCAGAGTTTGGCTCCTCAACTCCATCAGATCTGTGCAAGATGTTTCTCTAGGTTCTTCTTCTTCAATGGGTTTTCATTTTTTTTCTCAATTTAATATGTATCTATACATAATTTCTTTATGGATGATCACCTTCAAAGAATTTCTTAGAGAGATCATGATTTAATTTATTTATTTTCACAAATTTTTCTTTTGTAATCTGAATAATATGTTTGATGCCTCTTTCTGTTGGCAGAATGTAAGATTATTTTCAAGTAGCATTTCACTTCTTTTTTTTTTAAGTGGTGCAAACTAATTGAGTGGTTTGCTCAAGAAAAAGCAAACTTGAGTAGTTCTTTTATCTTGATCATCAAGTGATTACAAGGATTCATATATGTAAACATCACAAATTATTAGCTTCTACATGAATTGATTTACCCCTTTCTTTGTTTTATGTGATTACCTTATTTGTGATCTTCATTTTTGATGAGCATAAAATTTTAAATATTGAAAAACATTTTCTTGCATATAAATGTGATGATATCTTCTGTCTGATGAAAAAAGTTCTAAGACAAATTTCCAATCTAGTATCAAAAATCAGAAAATATGTTTCAATTCTTTATACAATGGTATTGTTTTAACGACGTTTGAATTCATTGTTCTTTTCATATTCCTCGGCTCATAAGCATCACATATATACTTTAATGCCTTGTTAGAACAAAAATGGATCTCATTCATAGTTATGTTGTCTGATAATTTAACCAGAAGATAACTTCAGTTTCATGTTTTCTCCTTTCTCAAATGCAGGTTATTGATCAAAAGTTGGAAATATGAATACCTTTTCTCATGTTCCTCCCGGTTTTAGATTCCACCCAACGGATGAAGAACTAGTTGATTACTACCTTAGAAAAAAAATTGCGTCAAAAAGAATTGATCTCGATGTCATTAAAGATGTCGATCTCTACAAGATTGAGCCTTGGGATCTTACAGGTAGCATATATAATTAGTCTTTCATATATCTCTTGATTTTCCCGATCATAATTAAGTCCCACATTATTTATTTCAATTCCATTTTTTTTGGTAACATTTTCATTTTTTTTGCAGAATTATGCAAGCTAGGAACTGAGGAGCAAAATGAGTGGTATTTCTTTAGCCACAAAGATAAGAAGTATCCAACAGGAACTCGAACCAATAGAGCGACTAAAGCGGGATTCTGGAAAGCTACTGGGAGAGACAAGGCAATATATTCAAAGCATAATCTTGTTGGTATGAGAAAGACATTGGTTTTTTATAAAGGTCGAGCTCCAAATGGACAGAAGTCCGATTGGATCATGCATGAATATAGGCTAGAAACAAATGAAAACGGGGCGACTCAGGCAAGTAACAATTAAAACATGTCCAAGACCTATTATCTGGTTTTTACACCCTATTTTCATCTTTCAATATGTGAAAAATCCATGAATAGTTTTAATTTTCTCATTTAGGGTTTATAATGCATGATTTTATATTGTGTCATGAGTAGCAAATTTGGTGGCCAGCCCTCAAATTTTAATTAAGACACATTGAAGATGATTTTTTCAGTGGAAAAATAGAAATTTTAACTTAGAGACAAAGTAATGTACCTAAGTAAAAGAATTTAGGGTATCAAGCTAGCTAGAAAAGGTAAATTTTTTACCAGCTTTTCTAATATTGATAGTTTATTTGGAGAAGTAGGAACAATAAGTTTGCTCATTTAGCATTCTGGGATTTAGGTTCGGAGGAATTCATTCAACGTACGAATAATAACAAGTTCTTCAACATTTCAAAAAATATGGTTAGAGAATCAACTTTCTTCAACAATGAATTCTTAAACATGCAGTAACTCATTCATGAAAAAAAGACTTTCAGAGCTACACCTTACTTTCATTTCATTTCATTTTGTTTTTATTTTTTATTTTGAACTAATATTTAGGAGTTCAAGTTTAGAAAGAACAATATTATGTCTCTTTATAACCATCTCCAATATATTAAATTGTCTGCATTGTGTTATAATACATTGTAGTTAAAGGGAGTATCATGTCCAGAATTTTTACTAGTCGAGATTTTTTCTTGACTTCCATGCTTACATTCAACCTAAAGTCTTTTCCTCCTTCTCTGCAGATCTTTTGGATGAACATAATATCAAATAAATATTCAATAGTCATTTCCTCCTTTTCGACCTCTAACTTAGAAATAATTTCACACTTTCCTGTTTTCACATTAGAAAAATAACATCCTCAAAAGAAACCTTATATATAAGGACTTATTTTTTGCAGGAAGAAGGATGGGTTGTATGCAGGGTATTCAAGAAGCGAATTACAACTGTACGAAGAATGGATGACAACGAATCAATTTGCTGGTACGACGATCAAGTATCATTCATGCCCGATTTTGAGTCAAATAGGCGACTAAATCATCCATATACTTCATACCACAATCAATATCCATCCAAACAAGACCTAGAAATGCAATACAATATGCCTCAAGAATCATTCCTTCAACTCCCTCAATTAGAGAGTCCCAAAATTCCACAACCCCCTCCATATGGAAACAACTTTCAGCAATCTTCAACTCTCACACAAGAACAAATTCAGCAAGTAAATATGAATTTATTTTACGGGAATTCGAACAACAACAATGAACAAGCTGTGGATCAAGTAACTGCTACTACTACTGATTGGAGAGTTCTCGATAAATTTGTTGCTTCTCAATTAAGTCAAGAAGATGCTGCAAAAGAAAGCCCTTATTCTAATCCTCCGTCTTCTTCTATTCAAATGGATGAACAATTGAACATGCTTTTTCGTGAGTCAAAGAGGGAAGAATTGGCTTCTTCGGAATGTGCTTCTGTTTCTACATCCAGCTGCCAAATCGATCTGTGGAAGTGAAAGGGATCGAGCAAGTTCATCTTGTTTATTATGAGCAAAGTATACTTATTTCAAAGAAGGCATATAATTATAGTAACTAGAACATATATCTATATATATGTAATAGTCATATATATAGAACATATATATGAGCTTGATGGAGAAAAGTATTGATCTAGTTGCTGTACATAATAAAACTAATATGGTAATATTTGTGGTTTTATCTGTTTACTATATATTATATACACCTTGTTTTAGTAAACTTGACGACGTTTTCTAATGAAAAATGCATAAAATCACACATACATACACAGAGAAGGATTTAATGGGAGTATTATACATGAGTTTCTAGGTTTTAGAAAAAATCATATGCAAGCTAATTAGTTTTCTGTTATTTTTTTTTCAGAAATTATTTTGTGGTATTAGTCCACATGAATGTTTACACAAGTTTATCATTTAGTACTGTCAATAGGTTAGAAAGACCAAGGGCTAGCTTATTGATCAGCTCAATGTATGTTACAAATTCATTTCACATGGTATGATTTTTTAGCATTTTATCCTTTTCATGTCTGGCAAAATTAAGAAATCTTGAATCTGCCCATTACTTAACTTGCTTATGGCTTTAGAAAGTTATTTGGTTTTATCACAAAGAATGAATATATATATATATATACTACATGATGAAAAACGATTTACGCGGTTCTCTTTCTTTCGATCCTATATAAACTCGCATAAATGAGGGTATTCTTGACGCGGAAAAGGGTATAGTTTCTCCTGTAATCATAGAGACACTACTACTTCACTTGTAAGCAATATAACAAGTTTCAGTAGTGTGAGACAAGTTTAGATGGTAGGAAAAAGAAGAAATGATAATGGCATTATACATGATTAAAAAGGCGAAGTGTATTCCTGAAAAATGCTGTAAATTATGATACAAGACTCTTGAGAATTACTCCAAGTTCATATATAGTGCGTCTTTGCTTAGAAACAATGTACATTTAGAACTCAGAGAGTGCGTTGGACTTTTTTTTTATATATGCTTTCTGATATAGGCTAGAAAATTTTTGTTGGTCTAAATTAAGGAATACTAATCGATACCCTCAGGATGGAAAAATAGGCATAAAGTAATTCTCTTAGCCTAAGTCGCGAGAAAATCATATGTAAAGGGGGGGGGGGGGAGAAAAGGTGACAAGATAAGGTTTTTGGTGTTACATTCTTTATAAATTTGAGTAGGGACTCCTAATATAATTAAGCAAGACTTCAAATTTGTGCATCTTTGCATAACTGCATAACCATATCTGAAGAGGAAAGGCAGTTGCTGGAAGTGACAAAGAAACACTATCCAAGAACCCATGTTAAAAACAAAAATGAATTCTTTTGCTAGAGGACTTGAGAGAGGGAAAGAGAAAGAGAGAGAGATTTGAAGCTATTGGCGAAAAAACATTCAAGAAGCGCACTGGATTAGGTTCGTCACATCTGAAGTCGCCTACTTTTAGTTTCAGATTATGCATTGTAACTAAAGAAGAGTGAAGCTGAGATAGAAAGTTGTAAACTCGAACGAGTACTGAGTTAATGCAATATATGCATTCTAAAGATGTAAGCTTGCCTTTCTCTGGCAAAAACCTGACAATCAGCAAAGCCATTTGAACCCCCATTCCTTAACCAAGAAAGAAAACTTACCCATTTATGGCCTTAACTTTAGGGAATGCCTTTGGGCGCGACCATAATTATTAAAAAACATATAGCCTCAAATTTATGGATGGGAACAAGAACTAGAAGAAGAGGAGGAGAATAATGGGACGGATGGATCGATTCGACTGAATCCCGAGATCGAATATTAATGAAGTGTAAGTTTGAATAAAAAACATCACCTGAAGTTATAGTTTATAAATGTGAAGAATTTAATGATAAGTGTAAGGAGAGTAGGAAACAAGAATGAATGGTTAAAAAGAGAAATGTTGTTGTTATGTTGTTTGTTGATATTGACTATGACTGCAAGCTAGCTAGTAGCAGCAGCAAAGTATAAAGGCATGATTTTTACTTGGGATGAAGTCAAGGCAAGGCGTGAATTTTTTTGCCTTTTAAGCAATGCTAGCTTCCAAGGAGACAACATTATGGGGCGTGCTATTTTCCTCTCATTATCCACCTTCCATCTTACTGTCCACCATACCAGTTTCTATACATACATATACATATATACTCCCTCCGTCCCAGCACAAGTGACACTTATTTCCTTTTTGGTTCGTCCCAACACAAAGCACAAGTGACACCGCTTAAAATGGAAATGTTTTAATATATTTATATTTAACCTACCCCACCATTTTGTAGAAACTTACACGGTCACAACACACGGCATGGAGAAATAAATTTCCCCTTGTATTAATCATAGACGCAGTACACAATATATACACAACCCTAATACAAAACTTAGTAAGGAAAGGACTCTAAAAACCTTGTGATATACATCCTAAAATATATACAATCATTATCTAAATATAGCACGATATTCCCAAATACCCGAGATATGCAAATCTCGGCTTATACCCCCCCCCCTCAAGCTAGACGGCCAAAAGGAAGACGAAGCTTGGTAGATAGATCCTGAAAACGTGGCTTGGACAACCCTTTGATGAAGATGTCGCCCAATTGATCAGTAGTTGACACGTAGTGGAGCCGAAGAAAACCACGAGTAACCAACTCGCGAATAAAATGGTAATCAATCTCAATGTGACGTGTGCGAGCATGAAAAACCGGATTGCGAGCCATGTGTAGAGCGGAGAGATTGTCACAAAATAAGGATGGAGGCGGAAAAGGAAGCCGAAGTTCACGGAATAAATAACTAAACCAACGAAGTTCCGCGGTGGTAGTGCAAGGGCACGGTATTCGGCTTCACTACTAGAGCGAGAAACAGTTGATTGTTTCTTGGCAGTCCAAGAAACAAGATTTGGGCCAATGAAAATACAAGCACTGGTAGTAGACCGACGATCATCGGGATCGCCTGCCCAATCAGCATCAGAGTATGCGCAGATAGCAAGAGAGGGAGACCGATGGAAGATAAGACCCAGTTGAGACGTACCTTTGACAAAGCGTATGATACGTTTTGCAGCAACTAAGTGAGTCGTGCGGGGTTGATGCATAAATTGACAGACTTGGTTGACAGAAAAAGCAATATCTGGGCGAGTCAAAGTGAGATACTGCAGGCCACCAACTAAACTCCGATAAGTAGTAGGATCGGGTATAGGATCACCATCAAGTCCGGACAATTGAGAACCAGGTACTGTTGGCGAAGAAGATGGCGTGCAGTCAGTCATGTTGAAACGGGCAAGAAGATCAGCCACATAGCGTGACTGCCAAAGGTGCAAACTATCCCCTGAGTGTGTAGCTTCCAATCCGAGAAAGAAACTCAAAGGACCCAATCTGCGACTGTCAAAGGTGGTACATAGAGTATCAATAACCGATGATATGACAGCGGGAGAAGAGCCAGTCATAATAATGTCATCCACATAAACCAAAATGATGGTGGTGTCCGTGGGAGTATGGCGGATGAACAACGAAGAATCAGAACGACTGTTAAAAAATCCAAGTCGTATAAGAAAATCATGTAAACGTTGGAACCATGCATGCGGGGACTGCTTGAAGCCATAAAGTGCCTTATGAAGTTTGCAAACATAATCAGGGTGGACAGCATCAACAAACCCTGGGGGTTGTTTCATATAGACTTCTTCATGAAGAAAACCATTAAGAAACTCATTACGAACATCCAGTTGCTGTATATCCCAAGATCGAGAATGTGCCACTGTGAGGACTCTACGAATGGTGGAGTGTTTTACAACAGGACTGAAGGTCTCATCATAATCGAGACCGGTTTGCTGAGTGAATCCCTGAGCAACCAATCGAGCCTTGTGGCGGTCGAGGGAACATCAGCTTTCCGCTTGACCTTAAAAATCCATCTACACCCAACAATATTCATCTGAGAATGAGATGGAACAAGAGACCAAGTCCCCTTTTTTTGAAGAGCAGTTCCTGCATAGCATCCTGCCAATGAGGGAATTTGGATGCTTGCTTTAGAGTGCAGGGTTCATAAAATGGATCCTTTTGAATAGCAGTGAGACTATACTGGATAGAGACAGGAGAAGTAGCATCCAGAAGTTCGTGGACATCACGAAAATTACGAGGAGGAGTGGATGTAGTGGTAGCAGATGTCACATGGTCTGCTATAGTAGGGCCCGAGCTTGGGAGAGAGGGGGAACTGGCAGGAGAAAGCAAAGGAGTCCGAACAGAGGCTGACCGATCAGAGGGGCTGATGTAAAAAAGTTGCAGCGGAATAAAAATAAAAATAAAAGGATAGCAATTAACCGAATCAACGAATTAATTGACCTAATTCGAATCCACGAATTAAGGTTTGGCAAGAACAACAACACTAATGATGAAGTTCTTGAAGAAACGAAGGAATCCACCTTCCACAAAACCAACAATGGTTTCTAGGGTTTAACCCACAAGGTTGCAAAAGTTGCAATTGAATAACAAGATCAATGAATAATGTTTACAAACCCTAAAATAGGTTTTATACTACCAAAAACGAAAGCAACAAAAATACCAAAAATACCCTAAATTGCTTAATTAAATTGAAAACAAAAACTGGAAAATATTCTATGCGGCAAAGCAAGCGGGCGCCTGGCCTTGACCAGGCGGGCGCTCGAACCTGGCAGAAAGTTGGGACGAATTTCAGGCGGGCGCTCGTGATGACCCAGGCGGGCGCTTGGCTGGCGGGTCTGCTGTGCTGGCTGGATCGTGTGCTACATCATACACCCCTTCTTGAAAATGATTCGTCCCGGAATCATGTATCGTAACAGAACAGCTCGTATCCATCGGTGTGCGAGGTATGGAAAGTGGAACGCCATGCTTGGACATCCCTTTAGCGAGCGGCCGTCCCTTCTTCTTAGGCAATGAACCTGAAACAAAAATTTTAGGAATGCAAAGAGAACTAAGATGTGTTCCTTTTCCCTTGCACCCACCATTCTCTATGTCCGTCAATGGGTGCAAAGCAAATCTACGCCCATGCTTAACCAAACGGATCACATTAGTATGCCCACAATGCATAGAACCCACATCAAAATGCCACGGCCTACCAAGCAATAGTTGACAAGCGCTCATATCCACAACATCGCATGTAATCACATCCTTATATTTGCCAATTGAAAAAGGAATGATACATTGTTTTGTTACCTTCACAGAACCAGTAGCATTGATCCATCCAACGACATACGGAGATGGATGGTTACGTACCTCGAGCTTGAGCGTATTGACCAAACGTCATGCCACCAAGTTCTCATTGCTGCCACTATCAATAATAATGCGAACCGCCGTATCATTGACCTTACCCTTTGTACGAAAAATATTATGACGTGCAGGATCAACCTCCGCCGCGGGAGTAGTCAACTTACGAACCACACACGCGGTATGTTTGTCTCCGTCTTCATCCTCCTCATTAGGATCATAAACCTCCTCGTAATCACCATCATCATCATCAGCATCCTCGCGAGCCACCACATGAACATTCTTTCGAATAGGACAACCACTAGAAATATGTCCTGTCTGCCCACATTTAAAGCACTTGGTGCCATAGTTTTTGGCGTAGGGGTTATCCTTCTGTTGACCACCAGTAGTAGGGGCCGTTGTCGGGGCAGGGGTCACATGTTTACCATCAGAATTCTTAGTACCCGCAGCTGCAGTGTATGTAGTATCTGTAGCAGGAAAATTCACAGAAGGTTGACTCTTGCTATTGTTCGAAGTGCCCTCACCAAATTTTCTATATGGTGCCGGAGAACGAAACGTAGAGGACAACTGGCTTTCCACTTTTTTCGCCCTAGTAATGGTTTCACTGAGTGAATGGGTAACAAATAATTCCTCTTGATGTTTGATGGGGGTATGAAGGCCTTCGATGAATCGTGCGACTTGAAGTGATTCTGTTTCATTTACATCCATGCGGTCAGAACGGGCATGAAAATCGCGATCATATTCATCGACTGTTCGATTACCCTGTTTACACGTCAAAAATTTCCGATAAATCTCCTGATCAAAATCGTCGGGTAGAAAACGGTCTTTCAGTGCAGTCTTCATGTCTATCCAACGTCGAATAGGAGGCCAATTGTTACGAATTCGTTGTCTCATCACTTGCGTCCACCACGCAGAAGCACCCCCACGTAATTTATATACAACATAAGGAACTTTACGATCCTCCTCAGTTTGCATTAAATCAAAGAATTTCTCAACCTCAGAAAGCCAATCCATAAAATCGTCAGTATTCAACTCACCAGAGAAAAACGGTATGCCAGCCCGAATCTTGGGTCGTTGATCTGCAGGACTACCCTGGCCTCATAAAAACCACCATCTCGGAAATCCCCTTTGATGAATTTGGCGTAGAGAAGAATAAACAAGAAGAGAAACTTCATGTTTATTGTTTATGAAATAAACAACGCTTGAATTCTATTCTTGATTAATAAAATTGATTACAAGTATCACCTATTTATACTAATTCTACTACCTAGAAATAAGGAAACTAAATCAACTAGGAAACTAACTTTATTTAAAACTCTAGGAACTAGGAAACTAAATCTTGGTGGTTATCTCCTACCGAGATATGGACTCCTACACTCCCCCTCAAGTTGGCGCGTGAAGGATACAAACGCCCAACTTGAAACTTCAAAAAAAAAAAAAAAAAAAAAAAAACTCAATCATTCCAACCAGAGACCTCTGTTCGCCTGCACCTTGTCTACAAGGTGTCTCATAATCTGTGTCACCCCTTCACGTCTTCTTACATCCTTCGGATAACAATTTCCCACAGATTGGAACATCTTTACACAGCACGTAAACTTGGGCTTCTCTGTCTGCAGAACTGTGTTGGATTTCGGAGACACATGCGCAGCGGAATATAGCATTTAAAATTTACGAAACCCAAAGCCATAGATCCATTCATATGATTAAGTCAAATACAACAACATGAATAGAGGAAAAAAAAAACTAACCCTTGATGACTTTGAATTCTAGCTTTGATCTTGGTGGAGATTTGAAGCTTTGATCACGAAGAAAGTAAGAACACGAACTTTGAAGATGATGAGTTTCACCCTCTAGCGGTATCCACACCACGAACGAATATCAAGGAGCTTCTTGATCTTGGTTGCTAGACCAACAACTATGAAACACACTTTCACAATTGATATGACTATATGGAATTTTTCTTTTGTGTATTATTTTGTTCTTCAACCAAGGATGTCTTAGAACAAAATAAAACCTCTCTCAAACTCTTTGGAGACTCACAAAAGGCTATGATATGTTCTGGCCCGAATTTGGCTGTTTATATACAAGTTAGACATATTCCAAATAGGAACCTTGTGTCTAAACCCGTCCAAATTTCCTTTCCAAATCAAATTAGGAAACTGCCCCCGACAGTACTGTGCGGCCGCCCAAAAGCCACTGTGCGGTCGCACAACTATCTGAAACAAACTGGTACAAAACTGAGCTAAGTGTGCGGCCGCCCAGTCCATACTGTGCGGTCGCCCACTTCCCTAGAATTCCAGAATTTCCAATATAGTCCTTTTAAAGATTCGTTCTATTGTGTGTGACCCTCTAGGATTATACTAAGTTGGCAATGGGTTCAAACATGAAACCATAAGATATGATTAGGTTCTAGCAAACCGTCATACCTACCCAAATAGTATAACTAGATACAAGTTCGCATTCCTTTAGAATATGTCATAATCCCTTTGTCCACGATGTCATTGAACACAAGTCATGGTCAAACAGTCAACTTGTTTTGTTCAATACTTTCTCGATTCCGAATATGTTGATAATCCAAATGACATTGATCCAATCAATTCATTTGAGTCCGGCCGAACATTTCATCAACATCATTCCTACGAGAGGCCCAAGCTTGACATCTCTCCGTAGAGGGACAAATCTATTTAGCTTATTATTCTTCCCTACGTGAATCCGATTATGCCAATCATACCCTTTATAACTACCGTGTTAAAGTAGCGTTTGAATATGTCAAACATAATGTTCATCAAGTGGAAAACTATAATAACTTCATGTCTAAGGATTCGAATGACATAACTAATATGAGATATATGTACGACATAGACCATGACATAAATCTCATACGGCGGGTCATGTCCAGTACCTTGTTCCAAACAAGTACCCATAAATCTAACATGATCATCCCACGATCATTTAGCATTTATGTTGGGTTTCCAAGTAACATGCGCAGCGGAATATAGCAATTAAAATTTTAAGAAACCCAAAGCCATGGATCCGCTCATATGATTAAATCAAATACAACATAATGAATAAAGGAAAAACTAACCCTTGATGACTATCAAAGTTTTCTTCGGTCTTGGTGGAGAAACTTGAAGACTTGATCACGATTACAAAGCTTGAACACG
Source organism: Campanula takesimana (assembly GCA_026119855.1). Classification (NCBI taxonomy): domain Eukaryota; kingdom Viridiplantae; phylum Streptophyta; class Magnoliopsida; order Asterales; family Campanulaceae; genus Campanula; species Campanula takesimana. The sequence goes on along the minus strand of JAOWBW010000971.1, from coordinate 264,238 downwards.
AACTTTGAAGATGATGATTTTCACCCTCTAGCGGTATCCACACTTCGAACGAATATCAAAGGAGCTTCTTTGATCTTGGTTGCTAGACCAATATTGTGAAACACACTTTCACAATACAATAAAGAACTATATGGAATTTATTTTGTGAATTATTTTGTTCCTCAATCAATGATATCTTAGAACAAAATAAAATCTCTCTCAAAACTCTTTGAGACTCACAAAAGCACTTCACAATATGGTCTGGCCGAATTGGGGTTTTTATACACAATTAAGACCTATTCCAAATAGGTGACTTGTGTCAAAAACCATTCCTAATCGAATTAGGAAATTTCCAATCGGCATACCGGGCGCCCGCCTGGTCCTACCCAGGCGCCCGCTTGTTTGGACAGAAAGTCCAATTCCTTTCCGGCTTGTTCAGGCGCCCGCCTGGTGCAACCCAAGCGCCCGCTTGGTTGACCAGGAGGCCCAGAACTTTCCAGAAATTCCTTGGAGGTCCTCCGACCCTAAATACCAATATAGTCCTCTTATTTAAGATTCGTTCTATTGTGTGTGACCCTCTAGGATTATACTAAGTTGGCAATGGGTTCAAACATGATCCCATAAGATATGATTAGGTTCTAGCAAACCGTCATACCTACCCAAATAGTATAACTAGATACAAGTTCGCATTCCTTTAGAATATGTCACAATCCCTTTGTCCACGATGTCATTGAACACAAGTCATGGTCAAAGAGTCAACTTGTTTCGTTCAATACTTTCTCGATTCCGAATATGTTGATAATCCAAATGACATTGATCCAATCAATTCATTTGAGTCCGGCCGAACATTTCATCAACATCATTCCTACGAGAGGCCCAAGCTTGACATCTCTCCGTGGAGGGACAAATCCATTTAGCTTATTATTCTTCCCAACGGGAATCCGATTATGCCAATCATACCCTTTATAACTATCGTGTTAAGGTAGCGTTTGAATATGTCAAACACAATGTTCATCAAGTGGAAGACTATAATAACTTCATGTCTAAGGATTCAAATGACATAACTAATATGAGATATATACAGCGGGTCATGTCCAGTACCTTGTTCCAAACAAGTACCCATAAATCTAACATGATCATCCCATGATCATTTAGCCTTTATACTAGTGCTTAACAAGTACTAGGGACGGGGATTATTATAAGTAAACATGAACAACAATAATAATCAAAACATCTCTTTATTGATATGAAATAAATGATAACAATTACAACGTTTATTAAACGTGCCTAGGGCACCACTACCAACAATCTCCCACTTGCCCTAGGCCCAATCTCCCATGTATCTAATACCCATGGACCTAACATGACCATCATGTTTAGCTTGTGGAAGTCCCTTTGTTAGCGGGTCCGCAACATTGTCATCAGTAGGTACTCTGCATATATTTACGTCTCCCCTATCAACGATCTCTCGAATGATATGAAAACGCCTAAGTATGTGTTTGGATTTCTGATGTGCTCTTGGTTCCTTTGCTTGAGCAATAGCACCATTATTATCGCAATAAAGGTCTATTGGACTAGCAATACTAGGAACCACTTCAAGTTCGGTTATGAACTTCTTAATCCAAACAGCTTCCTTTGCAGCATCCGATGCAGCAATATACTCAGCTTCTGTTGTAGAATCAGCGGTTGTACTTTGCTTGGAACTCTTCCAGCTTACAGCTCCACCATTTAACATAAACACAAAACCCGATTGCGATCGGCTATCATCTTTGTCGGTTTGGAAGCTTGCATCCGTGTAAGCATTTACAACGAGATCATCTTCCATTCCTCCATAGACCAAAAAGGAATCTTTAGTTCTTCTCAAGTACTTAAGAATCGCTTTTACAGCTATCCAGTGATTTTCGCCAGGGTCGGATTGGTATCTACTTGTCATGCTCAAAGCATAAGATACATCCGGCCTAGTACAAATCATGGCATACATGATGGACCCAATTGCCGAAGCATATGGAACATCATTCATTTTCTCACGCTCATCGTTTGTCTTAGGACATTGAGTCTTGCTTAGAGAAACTCCATGTAGCACGGGCAAGGTCCCTCTCTTAGAATTTTCCATACGGAATCTTCTAATGACCTTGTCAATGTATGTACTTTGGCTTAAACCAAGTAGTCTCCTTGATCTATCTCTATAGATCTTAATGCCAAGAATATATGCGGCTTCACCCATATCTTTCATTGCAAAACACTTTCCTAACCAAGTCTTCACAGACTGAAGTGTAGGAATGTCGTTTCCAATGAGCAATATGTCATCCACATATAAAACAAGGAATAGCACTATGCTCCCACTAATCTTCTTGTATACACAAGGCTCATCTTCGTTCTTGATGAAACCAAACTCTTTGACCGATTCATCAAAACGGAGATTCCAACTCCTAGAAGCTTGCTTCAATCCATAGATGGATCTCTGCAATTTGCATACCTTAGAATCTTGTTCAAAACCTTCTGGTTGTGTCATATACACATCCTCTTGAAGTTTTCCATTCAGGAAAGCGGTTTTGACGTCCATCTGCCATATTTCATAGTCATGATATGCGGCAATGGCAAGCAAAATTCTTATAGACTTGATCATTGCTACGGGTGAAAAGGTCTCATCATAGTCAATACCATGAACTTGCCTATAACCTTTCACTACAAGCCTAGCTTTATAAGTATGCACCTTCCCATCCATGTCAGTCTTCTTCTTGAAGACCCATTTGCATCCTATGGTTTTTACACCTTCGGGCGCATCAATCAAATTCCAAACTTGATTGTCTTGCATGGATTGCAATTCGGATTCCATGGCTCCAAGCCACTTGTCCGAATCAGGAGAAGACATCGCCTCTTGATAGGTTGACGGTTCATCATTCTCAATGATTTCTACCTCATTACTATCCGTTACGAGAAATCCATATCTCTCGGGCTCGGATCGTAACCTACTAGATCTGCGAGTTGCTTGTGTATTTTGAACAGGTTCCACAACTCCTTGTGGTTCTTGTTCTTGTTCTTGTTCTTGTTCCACTATTGGTTCAATGTTATTTTCTGGGTCTCGAATTTCTTCAAGATTTATTTTACTCCCACTGATTTCTTTGGAGAGAAACTCTTTCTCTAGAAAGACACCAGTTCGGGCAACAAACACTTTGTTGTCCTCACGGTTGTAAAAGTAATATCCTCTAGTTTCCTTAGGATATCCCACGAAAATACATTTATCAGATTTGTGTGCAAGTTTGTCTGAGATAAGTCTTTTGACAAAAGCTTCGCAACCCCAAATCTTCATGAAAGACAGACAAGGCTTCTTTCCGCTCCACATCTCATATGGAGTCTTTTGAACCGATTTAGTTGGAACACGATTTAGTGTGAAAGCAGCGGTTTCTAGGGCGTAACCCCAAAAGGATATTGGAAGATCAACTTGACTCATCATTGATCGAACCATGTCTAACAAAGTCCGATTCCTCCTCTCGGACACACCATTCCATTGTGGTGTTCCAGGTGGAGTCAATTGTGAAACTATTCCACAATTCTTTAGATGATCATCAAATTCTTGACTTAAGTATTCTCCACCTCGATCTGATCGAAGTGCTTTTATACTTTTGCCAAGTTGTTTTTCTACTTCATTTTGAAATATTCTAAATATCTCAAACGCTTCACTCTTATGTTTCATTAGGTAAACATACCCAAATCTACTATAATCATCAGTGAAGGTTATGAAGTATTGAAATCCTCCCCTTGCATTGCTACTTAATGGTCCGCATACATCGGAATGTATCAACCCCAATAAGTCGCTTGCCCTTTCACCCAACTTGGAAAAAGGTGTCTTAGTCATTTTTCCAAGAAGACACGACTCACAAGTATCATATGACTCGAGGTCACATGAACCTAAAAGTCCGTCCCCATGGAGTTTTGAGATACGCTTCTCATTATTATGACCAAGACGGCAATGCCATAAATAGGTATGATTTACATCATTAGGTTTAGATTTTTATTTACATGATAGACATTGTCATTATTTTCATTCTTGACATCCAAGATATAAAGGCCATTAAATGAATTAGCAATACCATAAAGCACATCATTTAAATAAATAGAAAATTTCTTATTCTCAATAAGAAACTTTAAACCTTCATTATCCAAACAAGAAATTGAAATAATATTTCTGCTTAAATCCGGAACATAATAACAATTGTTCAAAACAAGAATTAATCCGGAAGGTAAAGTGACTTCATAAGTCCCTACGGCTAATGCAGCAACTCTTGCTCCATTTCCCACGCGTAGATCTACTTCACCTTCTTTAAGCAGTCTCCTATTCTTTAGTCCCTGCACATTTAGACAAATGTGAGAACCACATCCGGTATCCAATACCCAAGAATCATTGGTAGAAAGGAGAATATCTATCATATAGATACCTGAAGTCGACGCAGCCTTGCTGCCCTTCTTCTTCTTTTGCTCTTCCAAGAAAGCCTTGCAATTACGTTTCCAATGACCAATTTCTTGACAATGGAAACAAATTGCATCCTTTTGTGTATCGGGTTTTGCCTCAGAAGCCTTGGCAACCTTTGCCTTGCTTATCTTGGGTTTGACAACTTTTGCCTTACCCTTTCCTTTGGCACTAGGCTTCTTCCCATCATGAATCAAGAGCACGGGAGAACCTTTCTCCACAATTTTCATCTCTGCAGTTTTGAGCATCCCATGCAACTCAGAGAGATTTTTATCCATTCCATGCATGTTATAATTCATCACAAACTGATTATAACTTTTAGGCAATGAATTAAGAATGAGATACGTGGCTAGCTCCAATGGGATTGGATAGCCAAGTTTCTCAAGGTGCTCTACATAACCTTTCATTTTAAGAAAGTGAGGACTCACTTGTTGCCCTTCATTCATTTTACTAGTAGTGAATGCAACAATGGTCTTGTACCTCTCTTGCCTAGCTTGCTCTTGAAACATGGTTCTCAACTCCACGCCTATCTCATAGGCTTCCAAATGTTCCAAACTTTGTTGGAGTTTTGAACACATAGCAGCAAGCATGAGACAACTTACATCTCTAGAATCATTACGATGTTTCTTGTAATTGTCTCTTTCTACCCTAGGGGCAGTAGGCAGTGGTTCAGCAGGGAGAGGCCCATCGAGAATGTACAACTTATCTTCTTGCCTAAGAACGATTCTTATGCTACGGATCCAATCCATAAAGTTCGTACCATTCTCTTCGAGCTTATCTTTCTCAAGGATCGATCGCAACGACATTGATTGAGTGTTATTAGTCATTATCTACAAATATGCAAAATTTCCAAAATTTAATAAGTACCGATTTTCATTAAAGAGATAAATAATGTATTTTAAACAAAATACTCCCACTAAATTATATAACCTTCATATACATCCAATGTATAATATAATTTAATTGGGCTAAGATCCAACTTTAATTTAACTTTTGAGTCCACGGAGGCGGACCGCTCAAAAACTAAATTAATTAGGTAGAAAATCATGTCAATCATATCCATATGATTCTTAGATCCTTTTATGAGATTCTTTGAGAAATCCAATTTCAAAAAGCATGTTTAATCTCATCTTTTGCCTAGGCCCAAAACTGTTTTGACGCCTAATTAAGTCCAACCATTTTAAACGCATAGGAACCATTCAATTTAATGCACCTTGCGGAGGCAAGCCCACATTAAATTAATGAACCTCATCTTGCTCATACATGAATAAAATCAATGCACTTCGCGGAGGCGAACCCACATCAAAATCACCCATATATAAACAAGTGTTTTAATCATGGCATGGCAAAGAAGGACTTAAAACTTTCTTTGAAGGTTCATTACATATAGCATATAACACATTTATGAGCACATAATATAAACATGTTACACATCAAGTTTAGCCACTAAATTAATCCCATTAATTTAAGCATGATATTTATGTGTCATTAGTTTCTCTATAATTATGAGGATGAGACTATTTCAACTTCGGTTGTTATCTCCAAATCAAGACAACAAGAAGTGCGGTCGAACTAAGCCATTAGGCAACCACAATCCCGCACTAATTCAAGAAACCAAAAAAGTAGTCCATGTGGCCGAAACTAAGCAATAGATGGTCTCGATGAACGTAGGCCAATTGCATTCACAATTCCACATGGATCTCCAATCATTGAATCAAGAACTTTGTTTCTCAATTTTAGCAATTATGAACTCTTCATAATTCTAACTTCGTTTTATCTTTGAAACTTTGATTGCGATCAATTTTGGGAAACACAATCTCGATGAACGCAGATTAGCCATCCAAAACTTGAACCAATCTAGGAATCACAAGACTAAAACAAATAGGAAAATCAAACCCCAAAATCCACACACAAACCAACTACCCAAAACCCATTCCAGATCAACAAGTCTGGACTGGTTCTGTTACTGGTTTTGTTGAATTTATCGAAAATTCATATTCAGATTTTAACCAAAATCAGAACAAATCTTGACCACCGAGCGCCCGCCTGCAAAGGACCAGGCGCCCGCTTGAATGGCCAGAATAGTATAGAATTTTAAAGTTCGAAAATTTTGTCTCAAAATTATTTTTCCCCGATTATTAAAACTTTGATCCAATCAAAAATCAATAATCGAAATAATTCAGAATTCACCATAATTTTTTATTGCGATTGAATCGTGCGATTAAAGTTGGAAAAACAATAAACCACATAAAATCACAAAACACATAAACATCATATAATCCAATATTCATATCATGCTTGGCACATAAAAAATTTATATACACACAACATGATCCAAGTATTGAATTAATCAACATGAACGGGGCTCTGATACCACTGTTGGGTTTCCAAGTAACATGCGCAGCGGAATATAGCAATTAAAATTTTAAGAAACCCAAAGCCATGGATCCGCTCATATGATTAAATCAAATACAACATAATGAATAAAGGAAAAACTAACCCTTGATGACTATCAAAGTTTTCTTCGGTCTTGGTGGAGAAACTTGAAGACTTGATCACGATCACAAAGCTTGAACACGAACTTTAAAGATGATGATTTTCACCCTCTAACGGTATCCACACTTCGAACGAATATCAAAGGAGCTTCTTTGATCTTGGTTGCTAGACCAATATTGTGAAACACACTTTCACAATACAATAAAGAACTATATGGAATTTATTTTGTGAATTATTTTGTTCCTCAATCAATGATATCTTAGAACAAAATAAAATCTCTCTCAAAACTCTTTGAGACTCACAAAAGCACTTCACAATATGGTCTGGCCGAATTGGGGTTTTTATACACAATTAAGACCTATTCCAAATAGGTGACTTGTGTCAAAAACCATTCCTAATCGAATTAGGAAATTTCCAATCGGCATACCGGGTGCCCGTCTGGTCCTACCCAGGCGCCCGCTTGTTTGGACAGAAAGTTCAATTCCTTTCCGGCTTGTTCAGGCGCCCGCCTGGTGCAACCCAAGCGCCCGCTTGGTTGACCAGGAGGCCCAGAACTTTCCAGAAATTCCTTGGAGGTCCTCCGACCCTAAATACCAATATAGTCCTCTTATTTAAGATTCGTTCTATTGTGTGTGACCCTCTAGGATTATACTAAGTTGGCAATGGGTTCAAACATGATCCCATAAGATATGATTAGGTTCTAGCAAACCGTCATACCTACCCAAATAGTATAACTAGATACAAGTTCGCATTCCTTTAGAATATGTCACAATCCCTTTGTCCACGATGTCATTGAACACAAGTCATGGTCAAAGAGTCAACTTGTTTCGTTCAATACTTTCTCGATTCCGAATATGTTGATAATCCAAATGACATTGATCCAATCAATTCATTTGAGTCCGGCCGAACATTTCATCAACATCATTCCTACGAGAGGCCCAAGCTTGACATCTCTCCGTGGAGGGACAAATCCATTTAGCTTATTATTCTTCCCAACGGGAATCCGATTATGCCAATCATACCCTTTATAACTACCGTGTTAAGGTAGCGTTTGAATATGTCAAACACAATGTTCATCAAGTGGAAGACTATAATAACTTCATGTCTAAGGATTCAAATGACATAACTAATATGAGATATATGTACGACATAGACCATGACATAAATCTCATACAGCGGGTCATGTCCAGTACCTTGTTCCAAACAAGTACCCATAAATCTAACATGATCATCCCATGATCATTTAGCCTTTATACTAGTGCTTAACAAGTACTAGGGACGGGGATTATTATAAGTAAACATGAACAACAATAATAATCAAAACATCTCTTTATTGATATGAAATAAATGATAACAATTACAACGTTTATTAAACGTGCCTAGGGCACCACTACCAACAATTTATACTAGTGCTTAACAAGTACTAGGGACGGAGATTATTATAAGTAAACATGAACAACAATAATAATCAAAACATTTCTTTATTGATATGAAATAAATTATAACAATTACAACGTTTATTAAACGTGCCTAGGGCACCACTACCAACAAAATGATTGTACACTTGACTGATTAACTGACCTATCAACTAGTCACACAACTGCCTGACGGCTGCATACCAGCTGTAGTGATTTGTTTCGTTCCATGCTTTACTCGGGTTATAGCACGCTTCAGCTTATCTGCCATGTGCGTACTCTCACTCCCAACACATTTGCAAGTCTCCCCAAATCTCTCTCGCCGTCTCTGCAAGCTTGACTTTATTTCTTTCCTTCTTCATGAAACCCTTCACCATAGGATTGCACCGTCTTCAAACCTGTAATTCTGAAACTCAGATTTGATCGCACTGCTGCCTTCATGGTTGTGGGAAGAAGGAACAAAAAACGAAAAAAATAACAAAAAGACCGAACCAAAAAAATCGGAAACAAAGACAAAAAAAAACATATGCAGAAGCGATTTTGGATCATTAACACAGCTCTGATGCCATGATGAATTTGGCGTAGAGAAGAATGAACAAGAAGAGAAACTTCATGTTTATTCTTTATGAAATAAACAACGCTTTAATTCTATTCTTGATTAATAAAACTGATTACAAGTATCACCTATTTATACTAATTCTACTACCTAGAAATAAGGAAACTAAATCAACTAGGAAACTAACTTTATTTAAAACTCTAGGAACTAGGAAACTAAATCTCGATGGTTATCTCCTACCGAGATATGGACTCCTACACCCTTGAACCCGATCTTCACGGCGGAGGCGTTCCCCACGAGGATCTGCTTGATTTCTAGGGTTTTCGTTGTCACGACCACCAAAACCGCGTTCCAAGGCTGCCATAAGTTCTGTATGCCGAACAGCTGCTTCCTGTGAGGCTGTTGTAGCCTGTGCGGCCTGCACTGTCTAAGCCTCGGTAAGTAATCACATACTTTCTGCTAAAGCGGTGATGATGTCCTTCGTATCGTTGGCCATCGTCCAAGGATCGTCCTTTTCTGATACCAATTGATGTAAAAGAGTTGCAGCGGAATAAAAATAAATAAAAATAAAAGGATAGCAATTAACCAAATCAACGAATTAATTGACCCAATTCGAATCCACGAATTAGGGTTTGGCAAGAACAACAACACTAATGATGAAGTTCTTGAAGAAACGAAGCAATCCACCTTCCACAAAACCAACAATGGTTTCTAGGGTTTAACCCACAAGGTTGCAAAAGTTGTAATTGAATAACAAGATCAATGAATAATGTTTACAAACCCTAAAATAGGTTTTATACTCCCAAAAACGAAAGCAACAAAAATACCAAAAATACCCTACATTTTTTAATTAAATTGAAAACGAAAACTGGAAAATATTCTGTGCGGCAAAGCAAGCGGGCACCTGACCTTGACCAGGCGGGCGCTCGAACCTGGCAGAAAGTTGGGACGAATTTCAGGCGGGCGCTCGTGATGACCCAGGCGGGCGCTTGGCTGGCGGGTCTGCTGTGCTGGCTGGATCGTGTGCTACATCAGGGCTGTCGTGCACAGAAGCAGAAACTCCAGTATGGTCCGCAGGAAGGGGCGGAAGCTGGAATGGAACTGGAGTGTTGCGGAACACTGGTCTGGGCTGAAACTAAGCCGTAGGTGGGACAGAGGAGTGAGCAGACTATGCTGGTGGCTGGACAGCAAGTGCGTGCATAGGGTATCGATCAACATGATGATCCGAAAAGGCTGTGGCAGGAAGCGACATCCACTGTGTACCTGAGAGCAGTTTATTGACTAGAGGGTCTTGCCATGGAAAATTAGTCTCATCAAACACAACATGGCGAGATAAATAAACTTTTCTAGTAACCAAATCCATACATCGATATCCTTTATAAACAAGATCATAACCAAGAAAGATACAATGAATGAATTGATTTTGGCATAAGTTTATGTGCATTGGTGGGGACAACATAAGGAAAACACGAACAACCAAAGATTTTAAGAAAGCGATAATCAGGTTTACGCTTCCACAATTTTTGATAGGGAGACTCAAACTTATGCTGACGCATTGGAAGATGATTGATAAGATACACAGCGGTGTTGAAAGCTTCTAGCCAGAAATTAAAAGGAACTTTGGATTTGGCCATAAGACACAGACCCATTTCGACAATATGTCGATGTTTGCGTTCGACTACACCATTTTGTTGAGGGGTGTAAGGACACGAAATTTGATGTTTGATGCCAACTTTGTGAAGAAAGCTAACAAAGGTCCGACAAGTAAACTCACCCCCCCCCATCAGTTTCAACAATTTTAACGGTGTGAATAGCAGAGATCTTTCGAGATAATTGATTTTTAATTTGTGTTTTAAATGTAGAGAAAAGGGTGGTGACATTGGATCGTCATAGGAAAAATCCACACAAATCGATAAAAATCATCAACAATAGAAAGATAATACTGAAAACCATTTAATGAATTAACCGGAGTGGGGCCTCAAACATCCAAATGAAGCATATCTAAGGGATTTAAAGCATTAAAAGTTCTAGATGGAAAAGGTAACTTGCTAGACTTTCCTAGAGGACACCAGTGACAACAGTGGTGTTCATCAAACTTTCTAAGTAAAGGTAAACTAAACTGCTGACATAAAATTTTAAAAAGGGGAATAGAAGGATGACCCAAGCGAGCGTGCCACGTGTCTTGACTTGACCGTTCACCATGGAGAGCAACAGGACTATTGGGGGACTCGGAATTGAAAGACATCTTGTAGAGACCGCCAGAATTACTGCCAGAAAGAAGAATTGCCTTCGTCTGATTGTCCTTAACACGAAAACCACAAGAATCAAGTTCAAAGAAGCAGTTATTATCCTTAGAAAATTGACTAATGGACAGTAAAGGTCGATGAAAAAGAGGGACATACAGCATGTTACGAAGATGAAAAGAATGATTTTTAAAGTGAAAGGCAGAATTACCAATGCGAGATATTTTTAACTTAGAGCCATTAGCAATAGTGATTGTATCTTTACCTGGATATGGGTAGGAGCCAGATAACGGGGACGGGTCATCGGTGATGTGATTTGTAGCACCCGAATCAAGGATGTAAGGATCTCTATGAGCTGTATAAGATGAGTAGTTCCGACAATCTCGAGCACTATGAGCATAGTTGAAACACAGTTGGCACTGAATATCGGACTGATGAGAATAGCCCTATCCATTATTGCCGCTGAAACCACCACGAGACTGACCATCACCCGTATTACCTCGGTTTCTGTTTTGACCATTCCCACGACCGTAGCCCTGATTATTGTTGTTGTTCCAGGAACCACCTCCCTGACCACGATTGTTGTTGTTGTTGTTGTAACCACCACCTTGCCGATTACCATTGTTTCCATTGCTACGATTTTTGTTGTTGTTACGACCACCATTATTGGTTCGATTTCCATTACCTTGTTGTTGGTCACCACCACCACCACGATTGACAACAAAGTGTGCCTCAGACACAACAGGAACATGAGTAGAGGAATTGGCAGCATGTAGGGCTGTGAATTGCTGTGTTGGTGCAGAAAATTTTCGTAGAAGCATCTCCTCCTTGAGGAGTAAATCATTTAACACATCCAGAGTAAGCGGATTCTGTGCATGAACAGCAGCGGTGGATGTTAGAAACTCCTTGTATTCTTGCTCAAGGCCTCCAAGAATACGTTGAATAAGTACGGCGTCATCAACAGGAGCACCGGCAGCAGTAAGAGCATCCGAGAGTTGAGAGGCAGAAAGAAGATAGTCGGCAATAGATGTGTCTGCCGGATTTTTGAGGTCATGAAGCTTTTCTTTCAAGTTCTCGATCTGCAGAGCGGATGTGGCGCCAAAACGTTTTGCTAATACTGCCCAAGCCGCAGGAGCAGTATCGCAAGAGTTGAGATAAGGTTGAAGTGCAGGGGTGACCGTCCCTTTAATCCAACCACAGATTAGATCCGTCCCTGCTGTCCACAAAGCATGGTTTGGATTAACAGTACCATCTGGATTTGTAGCCGGTGGTGGTTGTGGGTCAATGATAAACAGCAGTTTGTGAGTTCGAAGAAGGGTTTTGAAAAGAGTACTCCAATTGACGTAGTTCTCTTTGGTCAAAAAGGTTTGGCCCATAATGGCGTTGGGATTGTAGAATATAGGGAGGCCAGGAGAGGAGGGATGGTGGCCGGAGGAGGAGCCATCAGAGCCTGGAGTTTGTCATGTCATGGCGGCGAAGGAGGGCAGATGAAAAGAGGGTAGGCCTAACCCTAAATCGGAATTAGACTGATACCATGTAGAAACTCACACGGTCACAACACACGGCATGGATAAATAATTTTCCCCTTGTATTAATCGTAGACGCAGTACACAATATATACAAACCCTAATACAAAACTTAGTAAGGAAAGGACTCTAAAAACCTTGTGATATACATCCTAAAATATATACAATCATTATCTAAATATAGCACGATATTCCCAAATACCCGAGATATGCAAATCTCGGCTTATACATTTAACCTCACTCATTCTCTCTCTTCATTTTCCACCACTCATCTTATTCAACCAACACTATTATTACCCCACTCATTCTCTCTCTTCATTTTCTACCACACTTATACTACATTTTCTTAATCTCCGTGTTTCAAAAGTTGGTGTCACTTGTGCCGGGACGGATGGAGTATATATACATATACACTATATATATACTTATATGTATGCATGTATGTATATATACACTTTGCGACTTTGCGTGTATATAAGTGTGCGTATTTGGGTGAAAACATTGTACATGTATTTATGTATGCTATATGTGTGTGCAGAAAGCGAAATAGCGAATACTCTAGCTAGTGGCATTCTTATGTTCAGTAAAGGCGCTTCATATAAAGGAGAGGTATGGTCGCTCGAGTCCTTGATCCCCATGCATGTTTGATAAGCCCCTCGCTCGAGTTTCTTCCTCTGTTGTAATAGACTAGACAATTGATAAAACTTCATTTAGCGGGTGTTTTGGGGCTCGAAAGCTTTTTGAGTTCTTAGTGACATTTTCGTAATTCTTAGTTTAGTAGCAGTTTCGCGATTTTTGGTTTTATTCTTCAGTTTAGGGTTTCGACTGTTTTAGATTATAAATACTCTCATATATCACGATTAATGACAGCCTTATCAATGTATTATTATGTTTTAGTTTTATAAATTGACTTGTGAAACCTTTAAGCCGTCGTAGACATTTTCTAAGAAATTCTTTTGAAAATAGTTCCTTTTGTTTTTTGTTTTTTTTTCTTTTTTGCTTGTTTTGTTGATTTTCATTGTGCTATGTTACTTTAAAACTCGTATTATTATACAAGTCAAACTAACATGCTGTCCGACTACACGGTATCCATTCAAAGTGACAAAGAGTGACTTTTGTTTATCATTCAGTCATGAGAGTTCCAAAAAAACAAGCAGACACCATGCGCATTGATGTTCAACGCAACCCACGTTATATATGTAGGGTTATATCAACTTACAATGTACAAGACTTAAAGTTTATGCCTAAAAGACTATGTATAGTACACATTTAAGGTACGGAAGTACTCTGTTTCTTATTGGTCCTATAGTACGGAAATAATTTGATTATTGAGTGAGAATGAAAATATTTGAAAAAATATTAGCTAGTTCTGTTAGTAAATAAATGTCTATTTTTTGAGAAAATAATTAAAATCTCTATCATCAATCATCATGTTGTAACTCACATATAAAATCATCTCTATTATATGACCGTTAATGTTTTTAGTGTTTTTATGCTTCTAAAAGTGACAAAATTGATTTTCTTAAATGTCTCTCAATAAAATATTTTAGACTTTTATTAGGATAATTAAAATGAAATGAAATATTGATTAAAATTCAATCAAACTGATTATTAAAGTGGATCTATCATTTCAGGACATGTTAATAATATATTAAACCCTAAGATATAAGTATATACTCCCTCCGTCCCACCCGAATTAGGATTTTTGGGTTGGGCACGGGGATTAAGGAAAAAGTATTAGTTGAGTAAGTGTTGTGAGTATGAAAAGTAAAGTAGGAGAGATAAAGTGTGGTAGAAAATAATGAGTGGAAAATTGTTGTGAGTGTGAATGTGGGTCCCATTAAATAAAACACTTCCACTTTTGTGTTATCCTAATTCGAATGGGACACCCAAAATTGAAATTTGTCCTAATTCGAGTGGGACAGAGGGAGTACTCCTTATGTCTTAAAAAGAATATCTAAAATTACTCTTAATCAAGAGCAATTTTAAACATTTATTTTGAGTTGGAAGGAGTACTGGTGTGTTTTTAAAGTGAGAACTTTGAGTAACTAGTGGATTAAAACACGTAGTATGAAAAGTAAAGTAGGAGAGATAAAGTGTGGTAGAAAATAATGAGTGGAAAATTGTTGTGAGTGTGAATGTGTGTCTCATTAAATAAAACACTTCCACTTTTGGGTTATCCTAATTCGAATGGGACACCCAAAATAGAAATTTGTCATAATTCGAGTGGGACTGAGGGAGTACTCCTTATGTCTTAAAAAGAATATCCAAAATTACTCTTAATCAAGAGCAATTTTAAACATTTATTTTGAGTCGGAAGGAGTACTGGTGTGTTTTTAAAGTGAGAACTTTGACTAACTAGTGGATTAAAACATTTCATGTGCTCTAACCCAATTATGTGGTCTTTTGAGAATCTAACAACTATTTTTAATTATTAAGTCTATATAACATCATTCTTGAAACAAATGATCAAGTGTTTCTATCAATTAATCATCAAAATGAAAAAATAAAATAAAAAAATGAGAGGCATGAATAATGAGTTAATGACAAAGAGGAAAAAGATCTGATAGACAAAAATGGACACATTTCCTATTACCCAAATGCTTTAGGCAGACAGTAAAAGTTGAACAACAATTGTATTACTTAGTGATTGTTTCTTCTCCATGCTTTGTTTCCTTTACATTTTTGGTCCACTTGAAATGAGATGAGTTAAGGTGAAGCAACTTGATGACCACTTGAAAGATCATTTAACTCAAATTAAGGAAGATAATTTGAGACCGTAAATTGTTAGACATTATCTCACATCGAGAATTAACAAGCCATGTCTTAGTTACATTAAGATCCTGAGCAACTCCTCCAATTGTTGATTAGTTTTTGAATGTAAACTCATACTTTATCATAAATGAGTCGAGCTTAGTGGAATTTTTGATTTGGAGACTATAGTTTGTCACTTTTTTTTTTTATCAAGTTTGTTCTTTATATATTATGGTTCACTTCTAGTTTGACTTGATCTAATGTACCACAATTAGTAAACTTATTTTTTGTCAAGACAATAAGTTCGAAAAGTTTATTTGAAGGAATTTCTCGTTGAAAAAAAAAAAAAAAAAAAGACATTTTGTTCCGTTGCATATAAGGAGTGCTTCCTAAACAAGTACTAATATTAATATTGACAAGATAGGTTTCACAAAAAATGAATATCTTAGTATATATAGTTTGATTAAGCATGGTTGGATGTAATAAAGATAACTTTTAATCATTATAATTGGAAAAAAAAATAAAACAAAAAAAAACTATCCAATCCCTATTTAGCATCACAGAGACCAGAGGCATCATCACAGAACCCCATCACGATCAAGCAACTTCTGAGGCGGAGCACTTAACAATGGCGAAGATGGGGAGCCATACGCGTTGCGTCTACTATTTCCGCATCCCAAGCTTGTCCTCGTACTAACCCCCGTAATCGGATTCGTGCCACTAGCATACTTGCAAAGAGCCTGCATATTCATTAAAATCCCAACTTTAATACAAGTACAAACACAAATACATACGTTTTAAAGAAAAGACAAGCTGGTGCTACAAGAGGGTCCACAGATATGCAGATGTGATCATATAGATTAATTATTAAAAGCGCACGGACCTGTTTTTGTGAAAGATCTAAAACTGCATCACTAAAGTCGGCACCTTCAATAACAGCACCACCAAGGTCACTACGGGTGAGTACTGTTCTAGACAGAACCGCGTTTGTCAGATTCGCTTCGTTCAAAACCTAGTACAGTACAAAGGTAGCAGAAATGTTATGACTCTTGCTTAATAATCTGTGAAAGACAGAATAAATAAATTTATGCTGCTACTTATTTTAGGGTAAATCAACCAGTTTTAGAAGTCTTTTTTGGAGGGAAATTTCTCTCATCTTTTGATGTACATTTTGGATTCATGGGTGATCTTTTTTTGACTTGCAAGTATACAAAAGATGGAAGTATATTAGTCCAGATTAATTAATCTTTTTTTTGTTGGGATAAAATATTGTCTCGGAAGATTTGAGGGAGGGGGGGGGGGGGGGGGGGGGCTTACCATGCGATCCATTAACGTGTCACTCAAATCTGCACCTGAAAAATAAGCAAATCAATTGTTATAGTAGGGAAATTTCACTACAAACAGCTAAACGACAGCTATATGCAAAGTAATTTTGTGGGTTTTATCAAATAAAGAAATCAATGTGTTAGTGTCTAAAAAATGCAATATATGTTTTTAATTAGTTTAGAAATAATGCAACGATATTTTTTTTTCATTAATGAAGTTTTTTTTTTTAAAAAAAAAAAACGATGTCCACAAAAGAAGGAGCCGAGCAGAGCGATCGAACCCTAGCACTCTCCAAGGGTGAGGCTTGGCTTTACCACGGCCCACTCCTTTGAGGACCATTAATGAAGTTAAGATATTAAGAAATGTTGATATCGAAAATGAGGTATAGAAAATTCTAGTGTGATGGATGCTAATGGAAACTAACTTTTGGGTGGTGGCGAGTGAGTGGAGGTTGAGGAGGGGGCCGGGGGGCCTAGGAAGAGGCGGAGCTAGGCTTAAGGCTAAGGGGGCAATTGCCTCCATTGATTTTTCAAAAGTGTAAAAATCTAGCACTATTAAAATTTGTAAATATGACTTTTTACCTTTAAAATTATCCTTTTGCCTCCTTTGTACCAATTAATGATAACATTGTATTAAAAAATGTCCCCTTCTTTAAATTAAATTAGTACAACACCCGTGCGTTAAACGCACAGACATATAAAATCAACAATTAACTAATACAAACAAATAATTTATTTTATTAAGAACAAAGAATAATTCAATATATATATATATATATATATATATATATATATATATATATATATATATATATATATCATCCCTTTAATATTGGAAGGAAGGAATTCATGATATCCATCGAAGTCATTGTTTTTTGCTCCAAGAGAATTCCGATTAGGTGTTGTCATTAATTTATGCCACAATTTATTTATCTTTATCCTCATTATTGCTCTTAATACAATCTTTTACACTTTTTAAAAAAAATCCTTATCCAATTTTAACAGATTTTTCTTCTTCTTATACCTAAGGTGAAATCAAATTTTCTCCTTTATGTGAATTCATCTATTTTATTAAACTCAACTTTAGTTGAGAGTAGAAGACGCCTAAGTGTTTTTGTAGCCCTTGCAGTTAGCATTATTTACTATTTTTGTTTGACTGTTTTATTATAATTAATGCATTAATGAGAGTAAGGGTAATTTGGTAAAAAAAATTGTATAAGAGTATTGATTATTATTCACAATTTCCTAAAATACAATTATTAAACTCATTAACTATTTTTTGTTACCATTATTGCTGCTAAAGGTATTCTTGGCTATTGAAATTGGGCTAATGTATTTGGTCAACATGCTGTCTAGGTGCATGTTTTGGAGGGAAAGTGCTCTATGCACTTCAACCTTTATTTAGGCTCGTTTGTCGCAGCTGATGGCTGATGACTTATAGCTTATGGCTGATGGCTGATAACTTATGGTTGATGACTGATTTAGTGATGATGTTTGTTTTAGCTCTTTTGAAATAACTTATTTATTAAGTGTTAAGAAACAACTCTTAAGTCTTTAAAATAATAATAAAAAAAAACACTCTTAAGATGCTAACTTGTATAATGTAAATATTGTTTTTAAAAAAAAAACAAAAAAAAAAACAAATGATGCGCAAACACATGACATGTAAATTTGATTTTAACAAAAAAAAAATGATGCACAAACACATGGAAAATTGATCTGCATGAAATGATTAATTTACGTAAGTGAAATATAACTGTAAGTGACATATAACTGTATCCTTGAATTATTTTTTTTCTTATTTTTTATTACCAATGACTTCAAAACTTAACCAATAAATTCATTATATTTATAATAAAATAAGATAAATATATGTTTATTTGTACTACATCTTTTCTATTAACTAATATTAAATTTTATAAAATAAAAATATAAAAATATATTACAGCATTTTATTATCAAAAATGCTTTAAGAAAGATGGACTAAAAGAAAACAAAGAAAAAATATTAATTTGATTTGCATGAGAATAAAGAAAAAAAAAGAGAAAAAGAAAACAAAGGAAAAAAACAGAAAGAAGAAATAGATGTAAGGAGCAGGAGAGGGGGAAAAACGTAGATGTAGATCATTGGAATTGATCACGGTATCTCATGAAAGTAGCGTGTTTTCAAAAGAAGCCAATAAGCAATTATTTTGTGTTTTTTGACTTTTACTTATTTTATGCAATAATGAAGATGTACTCAACTTATTAGCTTATTAAATTTAAGTGAATACAAACACTCTAATTTTGACTTATTTGAAGCAAAAAATCATAAGTCACTCAAAATAAGTCGAAACAAACGAGCACTTTATATATTGATATAGATATAGATTTAGGTATTACAATATAATGTTTTATATGCAAAATAGTTTTTCCCCTATTTAAAAATATTTTTGGCTCCGTCACTGAGCTAGGAAAGAGAGGGTGGGGTGGAGAAGGGGGAGTGGGTGAGGTGGAAGAGGAAGGGGACGGGGCTGGGGGAGGGTGGTTGTGGAGGCACATAAGACGAGTTTTAACGAATGTTAACCCCGTCATCAAGACGCTAGCTATTGTTGATGTCATTCCTTTTTTATCTAATAATACTCCATCCGTCTCAATCAAAATAGATGTCGTTTTGAGAATTAATATTTGTCTCAAAATACATGTCGTTTTACTATTTTCAAGGCTATTTTGTTGTTGTATACCAACTCTACCCTTATTAATGATAGTAGACTATCTCTTAAATAGATATTTACTCCCTCTAGTCCAAAATAATTGTCTTTTTTTTACATTTGCACAATTCTTAAGAAATGTAATTATTATCATGACTTAATCACAAAAGTTCCAACTTTACCCCTATTAAGTGTGCAACTTTCTTACATTAATGTCTCACACACTAAGACAATTAATAAAAGAGAACAAGTTTCAATGCAAGGGTAAAAGGGTCATTTAGCTCAAAAGTGATAATTATTTTGGACCAAAATTTTGATCCAAAAGTGACAATTATTTTGGACCGGAGGGAGTAATTGCCTAGGTAATTGCATTACTTTAGGGGTATATAAGACTTTTTCACATACATTAATTGTATTTCTTAATATGTGTAAAGTGGTTGATGAAATTGATGATAAAAAGAAGAAAAAATTGAATAACAAAATATTTATAAATTTTTATAATTAAATGTCAACATTTTAGAGTGTCCTAAAATAATAACCAAAATAATTCATTTCATTTTGAGACCGGGGTAGTAAAGTCTCAAAAGCAAAGAGGCCCAGCCCAATTCAATGAAATTAGGCCCAAATGCATAGGCGGCAGACAAACTCTCCAATCCCTAATAAAGTTGCATTATTCATTCAAAAAAAAAAAAATGTGTTATGAACTTTGGATGAACAACAAAGCGCGGCAAAAAGATTTTCCTTTTCCTCCAAGGAAAAGGTAAATTTTACTTTCTTGTTTTACTACTATTCTTAAATTCAGACTTTTCTACGATCAAATTTTCTTGTTCAGTTCCAGTCATTCTCATTAGTCTCTAAATTCCGTCAAAACCCTAATTTGGTTTCGGTCTATCTTGTTCTGATTTGAATCAGTTTTCAATCATTTAAATCTATCTCTTTGATTTTCTTGGCTGTAGATTTGGAATTGGGGTAACTCGGTTGTGTGAAATCTGTGATTTTTTTTAAACTAATTTTCCCTCTTTCGGATTTCATCAAGTTCTTGTTGTGTGACAGTTCAAAGACTTGAAATAACTTAAGTCACTTGCTGAAGATGCAACCATCAGGGCAAGTTGAACTGGCTTCTCGGACTGATCAACCAGTTAAATGGAAAATTCGAAAAGTGTCTGCAATTCGTGACTTTCCCAAATCATTCCAGCCAGCCCAGATGAACACCATCGCTAATTCATCAGCATACGGATCAATTGGTCATGTTGGTGCAGTGATAGTCAAATGTGATCATTCCCCTGATCGGGATATTGGTGGTGGACTCGTTGAGAATAATGTTGGGTCACGTGAAAAGGTAGTCGAGGTTGGGAAGGCTGTCTTGAAACCGGATAAATTGGCAGAGGAGGAGGTGGTGGCGCGGAGTTACTTTAATCATATTCCTAGAAGAAGGGTATCTGCAGTTAGATGCTTTCCTCCAGGATGTGGAAGGGATGCTGAGCTTCTTAGTGCGGAAGAGCTCAAGATAGCCCTTGCCGAGTCGAAGAACCATTGTTTATCTTGCAGTAGTAGTACTGAGCTAGAAGAATCCTTTGTGAACGAGGATAGTGAGCTGGAGGATGATGATAATGTTGTTGTTGTGGAGGAGGAGGAAGAGGAGATGGTGGATGATGATGTTGTGGTGGAGGAGGGGGAGGAGGAGGAGGAGAAAGAAGAGATGGTGGATGATGATGCTGTTGTTGTGGAGGAGGAAGAGGAGATGGTGGATGATGATGCTGTTGTTGTGGAGGAGGAAGAGGAGATGGTGGATGATGATGTTGTGGTGGAGGAGGGGGAGGAGGAGGAGGAGAAAGAAGAGATGGTGGATGATGATGATGTTGTTGTGGAGGAGGAGGAGGAAGAAGAGATGGTGGATGATGATGATGTTGTTGTGGTGGAGGAGGAAGAGGAGATGGTGGATGATGATGTTGTTCTGGAGGAGGAGGAAGAAGAGATGGTGGATGATGATGTTGTTCTGGAGGAGGAGGAGGAAGAAGAGATGGTGGATGATGATGGTGTTGTGGAGGAGAAGGAGGGGGAGGATATGGTGGCTGAAACTGTAAAGCAAGATGGCACTGATTTAACTGGCTTGGGGTGTAATAGTTTCTTAAATATTCCTAGAAGAAGGGTATCTGCAGTTAGATGTTTTCCTCCTGGATGTGGAAGAAATGCTGTCCGTCTTAGTGAGGAAGAGCTCAAGAAAGCCGTAGCTGAATCTAAAAACCATTGTTTATCGTGCAGTTGTACTGAGGAAGAAGAGCCCTTTTTTGATGTGGATAGTGAGCTTGTTCTTGTTGTCGTGGAGGAGGAGGTGGTGGAGGTAGAGGAGGAGGTGGAGGAGGAGGAGATGGTAGTAAAACAAGAGGATTGTGGTGAGGTGGTGGTGGTGGAGGAAGAAAAGGAGATGGTGAACAAAAAAGAAGAGGAGATGGTGGAGGACAAATTTGGAATAAATGATGATAAAGGAGAAACAATGGAAGCTAAGGTTGAAGGGCAGAGGGAGATTGTTCTAGGTTCGAGGGCATCAAGATTTTCATCGACAGAGAATGCAAAGGCGAAACCTAAAGCAAAAAGAAAGTCATTTACGAAGGAGAAGGAGAAAGAGGAGGAGGAGGAGCCGAGAATGGTTGTGAAAGGGTTGATGGCTTCAACTCAATGTATATGGAGAAATAATCCAAGGAAAAAGGTACGCTATTAAATATGCAGGAGGCAAGTATAGTTTCTTCTTTAAGAACATACATTTATCAATAGCACAGTATTGGTATTACACATATTGTTCCGGCTTTCTGTTTACATTTGTGCAATGAATTTATTTGCAAATTTTGAGCAAGATTATTTCTAGAGATGAATGATTGTCTTTTACCTGTAAAATTGGCCTTGTATGCGACTGCTTTCTCAAGATATGCCCCCATTGAATGTTGAACCACTGAAATCTGATTCCCTCATATCAGCAGACGTAAAATTTGCTCTCCTGCATCACATATTTATAAACACATCTTTAGTTGTCAACAAAACCGTAAAAATTAATCAATGCACCTCTATTTTCACTCCGATTCCTAATAGCAGTAAATGTAAAATTTGCTCTCCTTAATCACAAAGTTACAACCACATCTTGAATTGTCAACAAAACCGTAAAAAACAATCACTGCACCTCCATTTTCACCTTAACTCTCTCATATCAGCAGACGTAAATTTCGCTCTCCTACATCACAAAGTGACAACCACATCTTGAATTGTCAACAAATCACTAAAAATTAATCACTGCACGTCTGCACCTCTATTTTCACTATGCCCGAGTCCAAAATGATATTTCTTTGAACAAAATCAATGCAACGAACATAATTATCCATAGGATTCATAGCTATCAAAAGAGACTGATCATCCCCCCACCCACCCCCAAATTTGATTTTTTTGGCTATTATTCGCATTTCTTGACACATTAGTACATTGATGCAATAGTTGTTTCTGTATCGAATAGTCGATGATTAGTTACCTGAAATTCTCATTCGTATGAACTGCCTTCCTGGGCATGAAACAAATATACAATTCAATCAAAGTCCAGAAACAATCAAGAAATCGAAAAACGATTCCATGTTTGAATCAAAACAAGCATAATAAAATTCTTGAACTTAATTGACCTGAGGTCTGCAGAACCATATTGAGCAGCAGATCCAATCCCAAACTCGCCTCGAGTTTCCGCTTCGTACTTATTAAGGTCGGCTAAAGCCGACATGTCCGAGCCAAACGTGATCACTGCAGCTGCCAATGCTGTAGAAAGCACAGTCTTCCACTTTTTAGGCTCTGCATTGTCAAAAACATAAATATATTCAGTTTCTTGAATAACCCGTTTGGGAACCGTTTTAACTGACGATCTGACAATGAACTGACACAACCCCACGTTTACTCGATCAACGTGGGGATTGATTAAAATGACAAAAATTGAAAAATTAGTGGGTGTCAAGAATCAAGATACCATTTTTAATGGTTTGACTTGGTTGATCTAATTTACAGACAATTGAGGAGGGAGGATTGGTAGGTCTAGAAGTGGAAAAGGAAGGAGATGAAATTTTTATGGATTTGAAATTTGGAAGGGAAATTGAGGTGAGAGCCATTTTTTTATGTGTTTTGGGTTTTTGTAAAATGGATATATGAATGGATAGAGACTGAGGAATTCAGAATGTTTTGGAGGTGGGAGAGAATGGATTAGGGGTGTGAGTTGCACGTGCGGGTCTTTATTTCTTCTTAGCCACAAATGTTGGGGGTGGAGACATTGGTTGATATTAGCACACGTTTGTTTTTCTTTGTCACATAATCAATGTTCTATGGTTTTTCAAGTAAATTTGTGAATATTGCCTCAATATGCTAAAAATGATACTCCCTCTCTGCCGGATTTCGAACCGCTCCACCGAGCGGTTAGCTCCACCCGCTCCACCCAATGGCTCCGATTAGAGCCGCCTCATTGGATTTTGTGTTCGACGGATGAGATGTGTCCGAGCTCAGTAGGACCCACAAAAAATTGAATTCATCTCAGCCGTACAGATGATGAGCTCGCCTATGTAGCCTTGATCGGAGCCGTTGGGTGGAGGGGTGGAGCTAAATTGGGTGGAGCGGTTCCGGGTACCCATATTATATTTTTACCTTTCTTTTTTAGTCTGCCCCAAGTATATATTCTCTTTCTAAATGGCAAATCACTTTCTAAAATGGCAAATAATTTTTACTATTTATCTCACTCATTCTCTCATATACTTTACTTCTATACTCACAAAACAAATAAAGGAAATTTATCCAAATAATTATGGGACGGTATAGCTTAAGATAGAGGTATATAGTCACACACACAAAAGCACAAAGTGGCTAAAGCCTACACAGATGAAACTGAAAATGCAGTTAAATATATGTTCTACAATTGATGAATGGTTGTTACATAAATAAAATAAAATATGTAAATAAAAAAATGGATTAAAAATCCCAAATCTCAGAAAACAATTAAGGATTCCCCGGGAACATTTTTAGCACAAATGATTAAATTAAAAATGGTGATCAAAAATTACCAAACTAAGTATTTCCTATCAACATCCCTACAAGTACAAATGATGAAAGCCAGACTCCCGCTCAATGCAGTTTCATAAAATCCCTCACTGGAAAATAGTAAATACTGCACTCGTTATCATCAGAAGAGCGAATAACACCTTTGATCCGTGGCCGTTAATTGTAGATGTTGCAGATGAAGAAGTATCTTGAGGCCTGGAAATGGAAAAAGCGTAAAGTTGAGGGGTTAGGATTGATAACATTTGAAAAGGGTAGGAGTGAAAGTGCTCTATTAGCGATACTTACGTTTGCATTTTGCTAAGTGCACCACAGTAGAGGACGTTATCTGGGATGGGTAGTTCAGTTTTGTTGTTAGCTTCTGGGTTCACAATTTTGATATAAGTTTCTTGGCCGAGGTACCATGAGTCAAGATTTTCAGTTCTTATGTTCCATATTCCGACATTGTCTAGTGAGATTAAGACTGCTGTCCATGCACCAGGAAATACCTAAAGAAAGGAGAGATAATTAGACGACAAGTTCACAACAATTTCAAGGACAAAGATGAATATTTTAACGCTGTGAAGAACTTAAAATTTGAGTCTTTTTCATAGAAATACTTAAGCATAATGTAGTTCTTCAGCTGCCAACATGCTCAAAAGCAGAAAACTAATACAGTATATCCAAGAAAATTAGAATTGAGATTAGATGGTTAGGAATTTCCAAAAAAAAAAAAAAAAATCCAAGAAAATTAGAAAATGAACAAATATATTAGTATAGCCAAGATGAATTAATCTTGATGAACATTAAACTCCAAATAACGAACTAAATAGCTATCCACCCTCAATTGCATAGGCATCATAACATATAAAACTTATTACGGATTATGATTAATTAAAAACAGCAGCAAAAACATAAAGCGTGTATTACCTAAGTGATTCCAAATAGCAAACTAAATAGTTGTCCGCCCTCAATTGCTTAGGCATCATAACATATCAAAATTATTATGGATTATGATTAATTGAGAACAGCACCAAACATAAAGCGTGTATTACCATGAAAAGATTCTTACCGTCTTAGCAATTCCAAGAAATAGTCCCATTTCCAAAATTATAGTACGATTTGAAAGAAATTAGTAAAGTAAAAACACAAAAGTTTAAACTTTAGTTTTCGAATGGAGCTAATTTTTTGGAAAGTAGGCAGTACTTGTTAGTAATATACATTTTTCAAACACTTGACTTCCATGATATACTTTTGTTTAGGAACGTTTTATGTTGCAATAAACTCGTCAAAATTATTAACAAGTATGGGACCCCTGAACTGTAGAAACAAGAGGTGCCAAAAAAAAAAAAAGTTGGGACTCTCCAAGTTTACTACATTACCTGTGTAGTTGTACGAGCAATGCCATCCCACTTATTATATGTTCCTCTACTATTTTCAGTCCACTCACCATAGTCCATCCTGAGATCAATTATTAGCCATAAATAACAAATCGAGAAACAAAAACAATCATAAATGTACGCGAAATAAAACATAGAGAAGAAGGTAAAGATGTTCATACCCGACCACGAAAAAAGCATAACCATCAACATGATAGCTATGCATCTTGGTTTCATTATTCTGAAAAATTACTTCCATAAATCCCCTATATGTACCATTAATTATTGACGTTCCCATTTTTGCTGGCCCGGTGAGTGGCCTAGTAGGAAAGTCAAGCTTATAGTCACCCTTCACTTTAAACTGATCAGCGAGCCTGATCGGTGTGGTTGGATTGACAAACGAGATCCCACTTAGAGCTGCCTTTCGTTTTCCATCAATCATCTCCGGTGCTGTATTTCTCAGCACATATACTTCAGTCACGTTAATTGAACCGTACCTAAAAGAACCTTGTGGATTTGGTCGAGCCCCACTTGCAGACACATTCCACCTACATTGTTTAACGATAAATATTACTCCCTCCGACCATAAATAAATGTCCAAATTTCATTTTAAGAGATATTCTAAAAAAAACTCATACTACTTTTTGTACGAAGCAAATGTTTGTCTCCTTAAAAAGTTTGGATAGTCAAATGCGAAGATTATTTTGGGACGGAGGGAGTATAATTTAGTGGCAAAGATTCATGTATATTCTTGTAATCCTCATTTCAAACATTTAGTTTTGCAAGTACAAAGAGACTAGTGAAAAATATTTAGTAAAAAAAACATGAGAAAGTCTTTTTCAAACAAGACATTCATTTAGGGACAAAAAATTATACAAAATTGGCATTCATTTAGGGACAGTAATAATATGGACCGAAACACTTTCAAATGACCAATATGCCCTTGTAAGCAAAAGATAAGGCACGAACCTGATTGATCTTGCCTGGTTCATGGAGAAAGTTTTATCGAATTCATCACTTGGTGGGTCCGGAAGAGGGCCGGATGCCTTTCCTTTAGAGTTTGAGTAGTGCAAGATGCCAACTCCGGTAACTCTTTGCCAAGTCGATTGATTGACAAACCTAGCACTGGCCACGATGTAGTAATCTGAACTCGCGTTTTGGTCCATAGTCACCAAAAAGGAGTACGATTGGCCGACGTGAATATCTATGCTAGTATAGTTTTGTTGTACGGTGTATGATCCTTCTGCCTCTGATAGAAGCAAGTTGTGGTTTTGAATTCTGAAATTCAAACTAGTCGATATTCCGACGTTACTGACACGAATTCGGTAAGTTCCCCCTACACAACATTATTAAAGTTAGCTAAAAGAAACAACCTTAGCTCCAAAAATATAATCATCCCCAAATCATACATAACAAAAGAGGGTTAACTCTGACGAACCATCCGTTAAATTAGATCACTAACCTGGATTGACGTTAATAGTTTCATAGTCAATGCCATCGGGGACAAGAGTATCGTTATATCTATAAGGGCCTTTTCCGTTAATAAGAACACCATCTGGCATTCCAAGTTCCTTTCCACTGTTAAGGGTCCTTCTTAGAGCCTAAAATTAGGACAACCAAACATTAAAACCTTGTAATAAACCACAAAGAGCTCCCAAATAAAGGAAAAATCGTTAGTTTTAGAACATAGTAAGTACTAACCGTGTGGTTTCGAATGTACCAATCACCAATTACAATGGTGTAATCACCATCTGGGGTCTCAAAAGGGATCGGAATAACAGACCTGGGGTTGACAACAAAGCTACCAAAACCACCGGAAGCTCTTTGAAAATTGGTTGAAGGGAAGTAAAAGTAGCTGCCAATTTGGTCCTTGACTTGAAATTCATAAGTCCAGTTCCACTTTGGGGGAATTGGACAATTAGTGCCAAGAACTCCATCTTGCCAAGAACTTCTCCTTTGCTGAATACCAGCCCTAATTCACATAATAAACTTCAAATCCTCTGTCCTCAACTTCAATTATAAAATCAGTATTATTAGGTTTGAATCTTACCAAGTTATAAGAAGATCTTCATCTAATTTGTTGCGTACATTGACTTCAACATTGTTGTTAGTAGTGACATTAATGACTGGTCCTGGAAATTTTCCATTAATGGCAATAACCTACAAAATTAACAAAATGTTGATTGAGAAAGTGACCAAAATCCTCAATTATCTTCAAATTTTACAACAGAAGTTAACTACATTTAGCTATTGCAACTATACAAGTAAGCATATTCAAAGAAAACTAAGCACATCCTGCAGATCTGAGGATAAAGATTCAAACTTTATACCTCCGTCCCGGTTTAAGGTTCTTAGTTTGACTTTGCGCGCTTATTAAGGATTCAAATTTGAGTCAAGATCAATAGTGGATGGAGTATGTGTGTTAGTGTGTGTATGAACAATGTACATTGGAGAACATCAATAAATATAAAATCTAGAAAAATTAAAGCAAACCCATTAATCTTTAACAGAAATTAATGAAACCCACTTGAAAAAAATCAGCAAAATGTGATCTTGTGTATGTGGGTGAAAAAGAAAAAGGGGGGGAAATGAAGAACATACCTGTTGGGGAACACCCAAAGGGGAGGCAGTGATGTAAGACACTTCAAATTTGTAGGAAACAAATGGATCTAGGGCAAAACCAGAGCTTGCGAACAGGGCAATGTAGATAAAGAAGAGAGAGAGAAAGGTAGAAGAAGGAACAGCCATGGAAATTGAAGCTTTTTTCTTTTCTTGAGTATGTACTTTGAAAGAAACAGAGTCAAAAAGATGAAGAAAACTTTTTTTTGGATTTGAGTTTACATTATCAGCTGGAGGAAAAAAAGATGCAGTTTAGAGAGAGAGAGAGAAGAAGAGGTGTGAGGAGAGAGAGAGAGTGAGAACAGCTCAATTATACTTATTGGGCACAGTCTTCTTGGGCAAAGTTCTCAAAGTTCAAAATAACGAGATTAAAGAAGGAGGAGAGAGAAAGTGGAGAGAGAGAGGAGGGATTTCGAACCGCTCCACCCATAAGTTAGCTTTATCCAATGGTGGAGATTGGAGCCACCTCATTTTAGCTACATCCAACGACTGAGATGTAGCCGAGCTCGGTGGTACTCACAAAAAAGTTGAAATCATTTGAGCCGCACAAATGATAAATGTGTGTATGTGGCTTTGATCGGAACCGTTGGATGGAAAGGTGAAGCTAACTCGGTGGAGCGGTTCTTAGTACAGAGGAGCGGATTGGTTGGAGAGATTGACGTTAAGCTTTTGTCGGTCTATCATGCTGGGCCATCACATCAACATCATATGAACATGCATATGCGGAGGAGGGAGAGGGAGAGAGAGAGAGAGAGAGAAGTGCAAGAAATTCTAGTGAGAGAAAGTGGGTGTGTAGAGACTAGAGACTACTAGAGAGAGGTTGAAATCTAGTGACCTCCCTTTTGGTTTAGCTAAAATCAAGTTTAACCCTTGCAATTTGGAAATTGTTTTATTGTTACCATTCTGTTGACTTGACTGGTGTTAAATGCTCTCACATTAAGCGCAGTGCAAAATCTTCATTTACCTTGCGATTTGAAAATTGTTTTATTGTTGTCATTCTGTTAACGTGACTGGTGTTATCAAATGCTCTCACATTAAGCACAGTAACGTCATTTACATTGTACAAATAAATTACACGTTGAGAATTCTCAATAATTGAATGAATTAACAGATAAATGGAAAAACTCATCGCCTCAGTGTAGACACGAAACTAAGAGTTTTGGGTGCGGAGAGACCTAATTCACCAATAAACGGTTGTGATTATCTTGCTTTAAACCTAATACTCAATCTATATCTTGCACTTCAGTTTAGTGTAATACTTTCTTCGTTCAGCTATTTTTTACCATAAGACAAAACCTTTAGGACTAATAATGTCTGATAAATGTATTGATAAGAGATTAATTTTTCAATTAAGCAGGGAAGTTATGAGAATTATGAATCATATATATGCATTGAGTTTGTAAGTTGTCAAAAAATAGGGAGGCATGGAGTATGCAATACTCCTATGTTACCTTAGCAATTTGACACTTGCATTGATGGTATATCATTTATACCAAAAGGCT
This sequence comes from Campanula takesimana, assembly GCA_026119855.1. Taxonomy (NCBI): domain Eukaryota; kingdom Viridiplantae; phylum Streptophyta; class Magnoliopsida; order Asterales; family Campanulaceae; genus Campanula; species Campanula takesimana. The sequence goes on along the minus strand of JAOWBW010000971.1, from coordinate 234,241 downwards.
TAAATAATGGTCATGCTCTAATTGATCAACCCAGTTTCGGACCTTCTAAATAAGAAAGTTACAAATTTCACTAGTGGTACGTGTATTGTCAAAAAAGCTTACATCGGTTACCTATATTTAGACTTTGCATGTCAACGACCAAAGTATTTGCACATCATTGGTCCCTAACCCTAATGATGTTATAATCAAATAATTGAATTCTTAAATCTTAAATAATGAACTTAAATAAAGGTTCAAATAAAAATATGCAAACTATAAGGGGTGAATTGCAAATAAGTATAAAAGGAAGGGGAAATGAGTGAAATGTAGGCTAGTATAGTTGCCACTAGGGATGGCCAAAACCGGTTCCGGGCCCGGTTCCGGTTCGGAACCGCCGGTTCCGGTTCGTCAAAAGGGTGACACTTAACCGGCCCGCACTTACCCCGGTTCCGGTTCCGGTTTGGCACAATACGGTTCCGGTTCGGTCCGGTTCCGGTACGGTTCCGGTCCGGTTCCAGTCCTCTCCTTTAAAATTATTGAAAAACAAGGGATTTTCGGTACGGTTCCGGTCCGGTTCGACATATATGTGACCCTGAACCGGCCCGCATGCCTTGCGGTTCCGGTTCGTCCGGTTCCGGTTTCCTCCCCGGTTTGCTCCGGTTTCGGGCTTTTCCGGTCCGGTTTTCCGGTTCCGATCCGGTTCCGGTCCGGTTTGGCCATCCCTAGTTGCCACCGAATCGACGGTTCAAATATGGACAATAACACGCTGACTGCACGCGCTGCTTTACTTGGGACAATTGCGCTTACTTTTTTATTTTGCATCTTCATCCGTCTCATTTTAAAAGTCAAAAAATGTGTGTGAATTAAGAAAAAAATGATATATTGTGAGTGCTGATAGTTGGAAAGGAGAGAGAAAGTGAGATAGAGAAGGGTTAGTGATAATTGTTGTGTATACATATAGAACCCACTTCGATTTTAAGATTTTGACTTTTAAAATGAGATAGAGGAACTAGATATATACTTCATCCGTCCCATTTTAAACTTTAAAAATTACCATTTTGATCGTCTTATTTTAAATTTCAAAACCTAAAAAGGAAAGTTTTTAACACTTATTTATTTGTGGACCCCATATGTTATACTCACAACATTTACCAACTAACTATTCTCTACCCCACTTTCTCTCTCTTACCAATCTATCTACACTTACAACACATCACTTTTTTCTTAATTCTTGAACCTAAAATTTTTTTGAAGTATAAAATTAGATGGAGGGAGTATACATGTATGCATGTATTTATGTATGTATGTCTCTGTTTATATATGAACACAAGAATTATGATACATACAGGTAAGATAGTCTGAAAGCTCCACATGATTGCCAGCAAAGTGTGGGGCCAACTTCAAAAATCATGTTTTTTCTTTTTTTTTTTCTAATCAACACACGAAAAACCTTGTCATACTTCGTGTACAAATAGTGGATAGATTTACGTTTGCAAAATAATAAAATATGAATAAATTTTACTGCCAATATTAAATTTTACTGCCAATAAAAATGTTGAAATATCAGTGAAACAGGGTTAAATGGGGGTCTGGCCGTCACGAAACGAACTGTTTACCTACTGTTTGTTTAAAGTTCATGCGTATTTAAACTTAGTTAGTCGGTTCAAAACCTTGCTCACAAAATCCTAAGTGTAATGATTTTATTGGTGTTTTTAATTTGAGTGCGGCTGATTCGCTATCGCTGCAACCAATAAAATATCGTCTAACATCTTTTAGAGTCAAGATCTCCTATACCACTTTTGTGAGCAAATTATGCCCCTAAAATTGTTGTATTTTGAGTGTGCACTATTTAAGTAAGAGGACTCAAGTTTCTTTAAATCTGAGAGCCTCTAGGGGACTGGTTGCGCATATCCAAATAGTTGCACAATTTTCACTGTCAAAATCCAAATTAAGGGTCAAGATCTGAATTATCAATAGTCGGAGCGTTTGTGCCACATATCTCAGATTTAAATGCATGTCTTTTTCTTCATGATCATCGCTACTTATGTATCTAAATTTAAGATATGGAGATGTAACTAATCCAATTTTGTTGAATTTAAGATTTCAAATGTCCAAAGGACAGATTTAAGGTCTAACTTGTACTCAACTTAATAGAGTCATGTTGCCAAAGGTGCACTTAGACATATTCCTCCTTATATTAGGGTTTCTTTTTTATTTTATGTAATTTTATATTTTATTCATTAGTTTGAACAAAATTGCATGTGAGCTTTGGGGTAGTCTAGTCATTGGTCAAACGTGAAGTTGGCTCCAATAGAAAAATGTGGTGAAAGTATTTGAAACATGAGCCACCAAATTATTGTAAAAGTCTTTACAACCAATGGCTTTTTTTTATTTTTTTTACAAATTCATAGACAGGTAAATTTGAGTCTGCTTTAGTCGTCAAGTTGGTAAGTGGCCTCAAAGGGAATGTCCAGCAGAACTTACATCACTTTTCACCAAACTGCTCCTCCCACCACTCGAACACATAACCTCTCTTACCATCCTTCACCTTATGACCGCTGAACTACCCGCGTGTAGGACAAAATTGTTACTGTTGTTTAAGTTTCTCAAGACTTCTTCAACCATTGGCCATTTATTTACACTCTCTATGGTAGTTTAGCCATTATGGGAAATAAGGGACCTTAATGCAAATGAGTCCTTTAGCCTCACCTAACCATCAACAATTAAGTGGTCCATACACTTTGGTGTATACAAGCTTAGCACTAGAATGTCATTATTTACACATAAGTGTAACGGTTATGAGACTTAGAGAATAAAACTTTAAATGTCATTTTAATTTTCATAATTTATTCTCATTTGATGCATTTTAATCTCTTTAATCTATGTCAAAGTAAAGGTACTGCCCATGACATGAGGCTCTTAAACTATGAGAAGTATCTGTGCTAAATTTTAAATACATGTAATATGAAGTGGGAAAAAAAAAAAAAAAAAACTTCGTTGTAAAAGGGGAAAAAAATCTTTTTCTTTTTTCTTTCTACAAAAAAGATAAAGAAGTCAAAGAAAAAAAATATGAAAGACTTTTATGGGATACAAAAAATTGATTACATCTGCATAACAACAGTCAGAATATCAGCAATTAAATCATATTTAAGAAGCACAATTATTTTTGGACTATTACATTTTCACAATCAAACTATTAATGTGATAATGGATGGTAAAATTATGAAGAACTGCAAACCAATCCTCATCATCCAGCCATGAAATAATTATTTAGACATGCCAACCCATCACCATTTGTAATGTGTCTCTAAGAATAATTGTTTCCACAATTAGTACAGATCTACATAATTTTATGCCTTTCACTCCCATTTTGACATTAAAAAAATAACTAAAAGTATTAAGTAAAATTAACTAAAAATAGAATGTGTATTAGTTATTGTGTGTCATAAATCAAGCTTTGGAGGGAAGCACATTAAATAATTTAAAATGCTAAATGACTAACCAAAATGAATTAACACAAAAAGAAAGTCCGTCTCAATTAATCATTCCATAGCTGTATAATTCATATTAGTATACGCGATTAGGCAATAATTCTTTTTTAAGACAAATATTAATCATTAACACGCGTCTACAATGGCCCAAATTTTGATATTTAGCAAACAGTGATTTAATTATGTTTGTGCCACCATTAATTATAAAAATTCGAAGTGTAAATGAGTTGGATCGAGTAGTATATTTATTTATTTTTTGGAAGCAAGTGGGATCGAGTAGTATTAAGGAATACTCCTATGTATAATCTTCACACTTTTTTCGCCGTTACTAGGAATGATTTTTGAGCAATAATTTTAAGTTGACTTAATTGTACTAATGAAAATCTAAAACTTATCAATGACACAACATCAACAATGCAATTAATAACAAGTTTTAGATTTGAATAATACTAGGGGCACAAAAAAGTCACAAAATCTTGCTCACAAAATCTTAGGTGTAATAATTTTATTGGTGTTTTTAAGTAGAGTGTGGCGGGTCCATTATCGATGCAACCAATAAAATATAGCCACCTCATTTTGTGAGCAATATTTTGTGAGTTTATTTTGTGCCCCTAGCATTGCCCGATAGATTTTTATTAGGATAATTAAATCAAGTTAAAATCATTACTCAAAGTTCTTTGGTAGTAACGTCGAGAAAAGTGTGAAGGTCGTTTTGGGACGGAGGGAGTATATGCAAGTGAAAAAATTCACTCGCGCAAGTTATTGGACAGTGTAAATGTTACTCTCCTGATATTCTGATAATGGTTTACCTTCGCTTAATCTTTTGGCAAGATAGCAGGATTTACCATCTTACAAGAAAGCTAATTATTCAATCTAAATTCAAATATAATTTCAAACTGGATTACATTTTTTTGTGATAGTTGTGGTATACACTCTTTTTCCCACAAGTAATAAGTAGTAAATGTCGTATTTGAATTGTTAACGCTTTCGAGAAAAATATTTTACTACTTTGTACATTACATGTACAACAACAAAATTGCACCAAGTGGCTTTCTTAGTTATATACAGTACATTTATTTTAGATCGGACTAAAGTTAAAAAATGGGACAGTTATTATTGGAGAAGGGGAGTACATTTCAAAATCAAAAACTTACTATTAAGTTAGTACAACATCAAAAAATAAAGGGAGGGGCTAAAGCCACTACACTTTTTGCTCTTCCACTACATTATTAATAATCAAACAAAATTAAATGTGTTTTGGATAAAATTGCCCATGAAGAACCTACCATTTATAAAAATTGTACATATTTCCAAAATCACCCTTTCAAGCTTCTCTTCTCTCCAGTAAATGAATATGTACGGATACATTTAGTATTTTTTGTAATTTCTTACTTTTTAACATTTATTTAGAACAAAACCAATACAAAAATAAATTAAAATTCTTACGGGCATAACATTGCAAATTTAATTTTTTAGAACCAAACACATTCATACTGGAGGTATCATGAACATCTTAAAGACAAAATTTTACTGTGCTAAGACCCAACATTTTAACAACCCTTTCAAAAGCTGCTACATAACTAAAAATTTCATAACAAATGAAAGCAAAATCAAATCCAAAAGAAAAATAAATAAAAATAACAATCCAAAACTACTACTCAAACCCTCATATCTTAATAAACTAACAAAAAATTATTTTGGTAACATAGGAATCTTGAAGCATCATAAAAACTGCAAGCTCCCTCACAATCTTCAACAATTTTCGAATCTTCAACAATCTTCGGCTTGAATCAGCTGAAAATATTTGTAACCATTGAATTAGCAATAAAAAATATGACAAAAATATATACTACCTCTGTCCCAAGATGAATGCCTAAATTTGCTCTTGATCAAAAGAAAATTCAGTCATTATTCACGAAGGAGTATAAGATAATATTTAATTCATGATCTATCGGTTCTTGAATATCAAGTCAAAGAAGAATGTATTAGATATATTTTCACATAATTTTTCATGTCATAAGAATACCAGTAACAAAACAAGAATGTATGGAAGTAGAGAAGCTCACATGAATCAACAACGTAATAAGTCGGTGGTTGACGAATCAAACGCATCCAAATTTTCTGTGTCAGAGAAGCAATCAAGATTTGCTGTGTGTGAAGAACATCCTTGCTCAGAAACTCCAATTTTCTTACTTGGACAAGTTCTAATGTTGTGACCAAAGCCTTTGCACATACCACATTTTCTACCCTTTTCAACAATTTCATGAGCGGAAGGATCACGTCGTGTAGAGTTAGATTCATTTTTCTTCTTAGCTAACGAAGGACGACCTCTATGCGGACGTACATCAGGCTCGTATATCAACGGGTTTGGTTCATTTACTAGCGAAGCAGCTTGACTTTTTACAATTTCCTTTTTATCAATGGGCCATTCTTGATACTTCCCCTCCAATGCCCCAAGCAATTCCTTAAAATTAGTCTCATCACTTTTTCGGTGTCAGTAAATGACTTGATGTCAAGTCACCATTGAGCATGTACATCATCGAGACAAATAACTCCATTAAACAAATCTCTCATCTTATGAGCACAAGGAAGACCCATAGTTGTTGAAAAATGACTTTTGCAACCAAATGCCAAATCATTTCCATATTTGAGCAATTCATATTGCTTGAAAAGTTTATTCAAGGCAAAAATTGAGACATGTGTGATAAGCTCTTTGAATAAAGGAATATGAAGGTGGTGTGGAATTCTAACCTTTTCGCTGTAAAATTGTGTCTTGATTGCTTGGAACTGATTTTCGATAGCAAGGCATATTTTATTCTTCACCTCACAAAGATTGCCCGTGGAGACTTGTAAATAGGATTTCAACATTGCATGCGCACCTTCAGCTCTTGAACTAACACGAGTTCCAAAATGAAGATGCTTCTCAGTCCATGCACCAATAAAATGCTCTTTCAGCGGAAGCCAAGTAGACTTGATATAGTTCACAACAACTGACTTGTCTTTGTACTGTTCCTCAAATTTCTTCCATGCTTCTTCAAACTCCAATTCACTTAAAGAATTAAGAAGTAAAGTCCATGAAGATAAAAACCCAGGTAAGTCTTCTCCTTCTTTAAAATGGGGCTTGGAATGAGTGAGAATGTTTTTTTCTATATGCCAGATACATAAGATATTAGTGGAATTTGGAAAGATAACTTGGATAGCTTTCATTAACGCCAGTTCTCTATCGGTCACAATAGCATAAGGTTCACAATCATCAGTTAATATCTTACTGAACATCCTCATAGCCCATATATAATCTTCTTCTTCTTCCTTCTGTAAGAAAATGAAACACGAACAAAATGAAGTATTAAAGCTTGTAACGCCAACAATCTCAAGTAGTGGCATCTTGTACTTATTAGTTTTATAAGTACAATCCATTATGAAGACATTCGAATAGCTTTTGGTCAACACAACTGAAAGTGGATGGGCAAAAAATAAGCGCATCAATCGACCATCTGAGTCATGCTCATAATTATGCATGAAGCCTCCATCACTAAGTTCTACTAGCAAAGCTTGAATAGTAGTACGACCATCCAAGTAATCTTTTCGAACTCTAGCCTTCATATTATTCACAGTCTTTGATATTGCTTTAAGGTTTGGATTAGCAAGCCTCAATGAAGAAAGTATTTGACGAGTTGGTAAACCAGCCTTGATCATTTGTTTAATATGTAAAATTTCATTTTCAGAGAAACGACGATAGAAAGGATGACCAGACATATCCTCAGAAGGCTTATGATTATGAAGATCATTTTTTACCTCAAGCACCCAAGAGCCATCAATTTTCCTTTTACCTCGAAGTTGAAACGGACAATTTATAAGACGAGATGCAGCCTTTCTCTTTCGATTATCTTCAACTATTTTGCACCGATTCCTATATATACCTCCTCTGTCACAACCAAGAAGCACATAATCATCCTTTCGGGATTGCTTAATGGAAACTGCATAACCTTGTTTTAAAGTAAACTCGCGGACAACACTGAGAAGCTCTTCCCGATCCTGAAATACACCCGTCGGTAGTAACAATGTCTCATTTTGCTCAATTTGCTCTTGACTTTCACTCGTCACATGCTCCATTTCATATGTTTCAAGATGTCGACAACTACAAGATTTCAAAGTAGCAAATCAACAAACCAAATAGCCAATGGTAACTTCAATCTTCCATAAAATATTAAAAGAAAAATCAAAACATTCTGTTCCAAAAATTAAAATGTGATAATTGATAGGCTCTGTAGTCTACTGTAATATTTTTATTTTCTTTTTTCATTTTAAATCATGGAAATCAAGTTGTACATTATTCCCAAAAGTTAAAATGTGACTAGTTTTTTGGGACGGAGTAACCAAAAAGAGCTGAAAGACCCTATGTCAAATACAAAATATAACTAATACTCTCCCTTATAATGTTAAAATGTGACTCTTTTTTGGGGGGACGGAGTATTAAAAGAGAGCAGAAAGGCCCTTATCTCAAACACTCAGGCAGCACTTTGTGTAAGTGGCTTTCTAAAAAATTAATTGTATGGAGCAACCTCTTCCAAAAAAAGTTAATTAATGATTTTTATACAAAGCCTACGTCTACTAACTCTAAAATTGATTTGAACGAATTAGAAGAGTAAATAATAAATACTAAGATTATCGCAAAAAGGTTTGATAGAGCAAATCATATCTTGAAGTTATTAAAATCAGAATTGAGGAAGCAAAATCAATACTTAACTTGCAGTAGCATGCAATACGTATTCAGTTTGTACCTTGCTTATGTTTGTTGATTCAAAATTAGCACTTGATTGACTAGGAGCGTAAAAAGGCTGTAAAAGAAGAGGCTGTAGAAGCAAGTTTCAACTCCTCATGCGCATTCCCATGATGCCGCAGAATGGGTTTCTTTTCTGCGTTTTTTTTTTCCCTGGAACCTCTCTTGATTCCGCATTGGATAGCGTCTAAATGGGAAGGGTTATTTCGGTACAATAAAATTTTTAACTTAATGATGAACACTTAAAAAAGGGTAATATAGTCTGTTAAGGAAAAGAGTAGTGGCAATTTAGTCTATTTATAAAAAGTGTAGTGGAAGAGCAAAAAGCGTAGTGGCTTTAGCCCCTCCCAAAAATAAATTGACTTCTTGTTTTGTTGTATACTGTTTGTAACATGACAAAATTGTATTAAAACTGTTGTCTTATTTAAAAATACAACACTTATTTTCACAGTCACCAAAAAACGAGAATATTGCATTGCTTAAAATGATTCCACACTCTAGCAGTGTAAACCGATCCAACTAACAAGCCAAAGAGTACCAACAACGAGCTTATAGCGCAATGGTATCCGGTGGATGGATAGAGGTCTCTCTTAGCAAAAGGTCTCAGGTTCGACTCCCGTAGGGAGCATGTGGAGAATCTTTATCTTTCAAGCCGTACCCCTTATATAGGGAGAGTTTGTGCCAACAGGTGATTCAGACAATACCAACACAACATTTTATCCTTATAATCAAGATATGCCATCTCATATATATGCATCCAACCAAAATTCTTACAAATTCGATTAATTGAAAATCTAATCTAACTTCTTACCCTATAACACAGCATTTTCAAAAATACAACATATGCATACAACATAGGTACAAAAACTGGGTTTGCACGAAACAATTTGAGCCCATATCAACTGGGCTAAGAATAATCCGAGAGTTTCATCAAGCAAAAATGGCTGCAGAATTCATTTGCCATATCTTCATAGATGCCTTAATCTTCGCATCCGTCGCATTGTTGAACAAGAATAGCTTCGCATCCTCGTAAATTGCCTTCGTAGGGTAGACTCGAGACGTTATGGTTGACCGTCCTCCTTGAGCAAAACTTTCAACAATCGAATGATCAACCTAAAAACTTTGTCAGAGTTAGAACCAGTAACGGATCTAAGGCAAGTCATATGGGTGCACGTGCACCCATTTCTTCAAATAGTTAGTTTAGTTTAATGTCAAGATGCTTTTATTTTTCTTTTTCTTTTTTTTTTTTTTAAAAACTTTTTATGGTTTTAGGTTCGAGTCTCACAACCTGCATTTTTTTTCTCACAATCATATTTGAAGTTTTATGGTGTAATTTATGCACCGACTTAAAAAAAATATAGCATTATCTAATTTTCTACATTTATATAGAAAATGTAATAAGAAAAGCGTTCTAGAGATAGCTAGTTAGTTACCAGTATTCTCAATGTTAGTAATTCGCCTTCGAGCACAGGAACAAAGCTGCCGTAGATTGACTTGTCAACATCGTTTGCCTCTGACGAACTATGTCAAAACAAAGAACATTCATCATCGCTCGTAAGTCAACTTAAAGTCAACGCTACACTTTCTTTAGAGAAGAGACAGAGAGTAAGAAGTTGACCTTGTTTGATCAGCTGCAAAGAAAGTCTGAAGCTTTCCATCACCACCTTTGCCTATGTAGAAGTAAATAGGCGTCTTTTCGGAAAGCTCATTATCTGCAAGAACCAAGAAACCGAATGGCCCTAGCGCACCTCGCGCAATGGCCCCACCATGGCCCCCACAACTATCCACCACATCGGCTTTTTCTAGCCGTTCGATTGCTTCCTTTTCAACCTCAAACTGAGCCATGATATCTAACTGTTTCATTCCAACAATTTATCTTTACTTGTCACCACTTTTCGCTTGCTGGTTAATTTAATGTACATTACTTTCAACAGAAGCAGTAAATAACTGCTATAGACGACGTACCTGAGTGGCGGGGCCCACGTTGAGTGGCACGAGTGAACCCGGTCCGAGCACAACATTGTTGAATTCTGTGCTGTTTGATCTTAGTCTTTCAACTTCTTCAACTGGCCATTGAACAACATTTGTACCAGTTTCTTATCCAACAACACTGTTCTTGGAATGCCCTGTTTTTTTTCCCATTAAAGTAAAATTTAGAATCCCTAAACTGTTGTCAAATATAATGAAAATTTTGATGGGCCTATATGGTCCATTGAAATGCCAAAGCCCATTAGTAAGTTTCCTACTTATTCTAGTCATAAGTAGAGAACTCTGTAATGGGTGAGGCCCACATTCTTGGCCCATGTGGCTTACGGGCCGGGATTGTGGCTTCAATTGGGCCAAACAGATGAAAACAACTTTTATAATACAAGCCCATATAGATTTTGGACTAAAATTTTACCTGAAGAGAAGCCCAGCCCTTCTTAATATCAGTGGCTTCGCTATCGGTCTCCTTAACCCAACCCCACAACACTCTCCTCTTCTTGCTTTGATCGTAAAACGTCTTTGATGCATAAAAAATCCCGTAATCGTATCTTAGCCCGATACCAACATCGATTCTCGGGTCGTTAGGGATCCATTTACCCGTATCCGCATCGTAAGTCCCAATGGCATAGTAATCATTCCTATCATCATCAAGACTAGCCTTGACCACATGTTTAACTTCAGGCCCATTAGCTGATGTATCCAGCCCATTTTCTTCGGATTTTGAAACCGGGTAAAAGTCCACACATTCCCACATACCCGTACCCGCAACTCCATGGAGCAATTCATCTTTCAACTCAAATGACTTGAAATCAACGGTATCATACACTAATGAAATTCCGGTCCTGTTAGATTTAGAACCAATGGTGAGCCTCCATTTTCCCTCGGTGTGGCCCACGCAGTTGTCGGGTCACGGAAGTCCTTATAGTGGATATCGGATGGTGGGGTGAGAACCGGGTTGCCGGGGTGCTTGACCCACTTTATGAGAAGGGGATCAGATGGATCGGCAGGGTACGCAAGATTTTGCACCTGCACTGATTCATTAGTTGATCCAGTGTAGAGCATGACAAGTGTACCGTCGGATAAGATCGTGGCGGAACCCGTCCAAACACCGTCTATATCGTACCATCGATCGGCTACCATCGCGAAGGGGAGGTGGCGCCAGTGAATCAGGTCCCTTGATGCTGCATGGCCCCACACAATGTTGCCCCAGACTGGACCATCAGGGTTGTGTTGGTAGAATAAGTGATACCATCCCTTGTAGTACACTGGACCTGAATTATGTTTTTTGTAAAAAAGAGATTAAATTTGAGTTAGTCTTATGAAAAACTATTAATGTAAAACATGTTTTCATTTCTTAATGCAAAATAAGTTTTAAGAGATGAAAACAGGTTTTACACTAACACGAATGTAAAACAGGTTTTTCACGAATTTTTCACATTAAATTTTGCTAATCAAAGTGTATTCTGTTAGAATATTATCATAGTCTTGAATAAAGATATGATAATATTCTTGATATCATGTAAATAGTTAGATTAATCTTATCGTTATTGTAATTATTTAGAGTAAATAACATCAAGAATATTATCATATTTTTATTCAAGACTTTCTTAATATTCTAACATATTCATGTAACGCATGGACATAACTAAGATGTACTGTATTATGAATTGGAATAAGGGCTAGTTTGGCACGTGGGAATGGTGGGAATGAGTACGAGGGAAGACAAAAACTTATGTGAGAACAAGGGGATCCGTTTCATGGATGAGACGGGTCATTCTTTGACCCATGACCCGACCCACGAACCGGCTCCATGACCCGGGGGCGACCTTGCCACGTGGCAGCCTCTCAAAGGTCCAAATATTGACTTATTTTTTTTATTTTTTTTTTTTTTTTTTAATTTTTATATTGTTTTTTTTTTTTGTTTTTTTTCGGTTTGTCAAAAGTAATAGTTACTATAACTAAATGTAACAGTTTGTATACATAAAAGTAATACATATATACAGAAAAAGTTATAGTGTATTTTTTTATGTTTTCTTCGTTTGCCAAAAGTAATACTTATTACAACTAAAATTAACGAACGTGTTACTTATATGTACAGTGTTTATACATAATTGTAACACATATGTATAGAAAAAGTAATAATTCAACCATTTACATTTTTAGAGCTAAAAACACTTTATTAGTATTACATGTAAAAATATTACATTATCTATAGAAATATGTTATAATTTCTTATATTAAAGTGTTACATTTACTTGTACAAACAATTACATTCATGTATATGAGTTGTTACTTTTCAAATTTTCAAATGTTACTTTCTTTCAAAAAATTAAATCAAAATACACAATATTTTACATTTTTGCAAAAGCACTATTACATTTCAGTATAAATGATAATTACATTTAGATATTGTTTGAGTTACATGTAATTATAGTTAGTATTACATTTGAAAAAATGGGTAAAATGAGCTTTTGTTTTTGTAAAACATGTGTTATGTTTACTTATGAACAAACAATGTTACTTTATATGTATACAGCCATTACATTAAGTTATGGTAACTATTACTTTTGGTAAACGACGGAAAAACCGGAAAAAAAATAAAATAAAAATAAATAATTGGGGGGGGTGGGGCCCTATGGGTGATTGCCACGTGGCAGGTTATGCCCCATGGGTCATGGATCCGGGTAAAAAAAAACACGTCTTATAGATAAGACGGATCCCCTTGTTCTCATAGGAGACTAGCTCATGAGGGAATGGGATGTTTGGTCTTAATTGTGTCAGTAAAGGAATTGAAATAAAATTACCATTCATATGTTTGGCACAAATATACAGTTAATTATGAAATCAATTTTGTCACAAAATAGTTAAGGATCTCGTAGATATTGTGGAAAATTCAAGGAATGCAGTAACAGATAAAATATGTAAATTAGGGTTTAAGATTTTGGACCAGGGAATCGGCCAATTAAATGTGTGATTATGTTTCAAAATTTCGATTGAAAGAGAAGCTTACAAAAATGGGCATGAATGCTTAAGCTACTCTCAAAATCATGAGGTTTCTGGGATTCAAAACCAGATTTCGTGTTTTCAAAAAAAAAAAAAAAAAACTTCACTAATTATCCGATCAAGATGGTAGAAAATTTTCCATATGTTTACCCCAACATCTTTTACTACAAACTTAATGCAGCATGGTAAATTTGATTGAAATGAGTCAGCAAAGAGAAGAAAAAGGCTTTGATGCCTTTTGGGAGTAATACTGATTTTGGAGTCGAGGCAATTGAGTTAAGAAGGGACGAATAGAGATGATCAGATTTTTGACGATCTAAAAAATTTAGCATAGTAAAATTTAGGGAGATAAGTTTCACGTAAGCATTCCTTGGGAATGGGTATCAAAAACCCACCATAAGAAGTGGGATTCAGATGCCGTTAGGAAACTAATATCCATTCTCTTACCCGATATTATACCTACCCCAAACACAGTTATGTGTTATCTAGGAATCAAATACCCATTCCTGAACCCAGATTCTCATGTACCAAACGAGGCCTAAGAATAATAATTGTACAATCAATTTTCTGATTGTTTGAACATCAAACTGCATCTTAGTGTTTTTTTAAAAGGGAACCGATAAATTCATTTCATTCACAATTAAAAAAGAGATGGCACACCACAAAGGATGGAGGCTCACTCAAAATTTCAATAGTAGTTCCATTTCGTAACTTACAAGTTCAGATCCAAATCTTGAGACGTACAGATTCATTTCCAATTGAAACTTAGAGACTGCCCAACCCGGCATTTACGAAATCATCCATTTGGATAAATTATTTCAACACTAAGATAAACTGTGGAGTATCTTAGTGTTGAAAACTATAAATGTTTGACTTAAAGATTTTGGACGGCAGTCTAGGAAAAAAAAATCAAATAGTTTCGTGGGTGTCATTAAATCAGTTTGGTCTAAGTTAGGTGGATGCCGTGAAATAATTTACTTTTATTTTCATAGGTGAGTTTAATGTGATCTTTTCCACACAAAACTATCAACTCAATCTTTGATAAATGTCACGTTAATTTATCAAATTTTAAAATAATACTCCTTCCATCCAAATTAATTTTTGTAAGGTTATATTATACTCCTCTGTCTCAAACTTATGATTACTTAGTTTTGTTTTGGGCGTTGGTTTACTTACTCAAAATGTTCAATTTTCACTCTCCTTCCCACTCACAACAACTATCAACTGTTTCATTTTCTCTCTCATTCCTGATGTAAACGCAGCGGAACATTAGCAAGAATTGATCTATGAACAATTTTTCTGCAAGGATTAAGGAATCCCCAAACAAGAAATCAACAAGAAATCTTGAAAACCAAAAGGTTTAACTAATATTGCAATTGCAATTCAATTTTTATTGAATAATCTAATTTTCGGAATACAACCTTAGGCCTATTTTATAGTGCCCATAAAACTTGAAAAACAATCTTAAACCTTTTAGAATTAACCCTAACCTATATAGTAACCTAATAGGACTTAAAAATAGCAAAATAACTCATAATCCTACTCTAAAACCTTCTTTAAATGACCCATCAAATTAATGACGAAAATACTAATAAAAATACTAATTAAACTTAAACTAATAATAAAATACCAATTAATAATAAAATACCAATATAATTATAATATTTGATATAATTATATTCTCGTATTGCATCATTCACCACCGCTTCAAAAGAACTCGTCCTCGAGTTCGTTCTTGCAATTTGAAGTCGTCCATTCCATTTGAAGAGATATTTTGAATAAACACGTTTCTTCCCGATCCTCAAGAAATTTGGCACTGTTGCACAATGTAGTAAAGAAGACCATCGTTCACCACCGGTTTTAATATTTTCTGTCAAGACAACATTGTATTCGGCCAAGAAAGGAACTGGATGTGACCAAATTCTTCCAGGTCTGGACGGGTCTGTACATGGGTGCGGTCGGACCACGGTACTGGGTGCGGGCGAATCATGTACTGCCACCGGACACGATCGTGCTTTAAAAGAAGCACGGTCATGCGTTTTCTTGTCGCGAGTCATCCTCGTCTGCCGATTTTGCGCACGGTCGTGCATGATTTGAGCACGGCGTGCCGATTCAGTCGAGTTGTTCTAGGTTGCTGTCTGGAAAATTTGTTTCAGGTGCTGCGGCATGCTCATCCAAACACCCTTCCGTTACCACCAATGCAAAAGGGGCTCCCAAGGATGTACGTCCAATGACTCGGTCACACATTCATGTTCCACCACCACTTCAAAAAGTGGCTCCTCGGAATGCACATCCAAGGACTCTTTTTCATGTTCTTCGTCCACCACTACTTCAAAAAGTGGTTCATCGGATTCGATTCTGGCGCAATCTCTCCACCCATGGAAAAATTATTACGAATCGTATCCCCTTGGACATCTTTAATCAAAGCGATCGGTGCTTCCAATTCACGAACCTGCTTAGTCCACCAAATTTCTTCAGCAACCCATAGGTCAGAAAATATAGGTACGGAGGTTTGCATGTATTGATCATAATCATCTGGTAGAAATTGAGTTCTCAATTCCCTCTTCATATCCCTCCATTCAACAATTTGGGGTTGATTAGAACGCGCCCTATGTCTACAAAATTGTTCCCACCAAACGAAGGCACCGCCACGCAACTTGTAGGCCCAATAAGGGACTTTTCTATCATCTTCAACACGCATTAAGGTTAAAAAAAAAATTCAACCTCATTAAGCCAGTCCATAAAATCTTCAATTGATAACTCACCCGAGAAGAACGGAATATCCGCTCGAATTTTGGGTTGCTGTGCCACTGGAGGAGCTCCCATGTCCTCGCCACCACCATTAGCTCAAAATTCCCTTCTAACCGATTCATCATGATGGAAGTTATCCCCACGAGGACCATGTTGATTATTAGGGTTGCCACCACCGCCACCAACTCGCAATCCCGCCAAGGCCGCTAATAATTGGGTATGTTGTTCGCGTTGGAGAGCTAAAGCCGCTTCTCTAGCTTCTCTAGCTTCCTGTGCTGACGCTCCGAATGTTATCTAGATTCGCAATCATGAGTTGCTATGCGCTCTAGGATAATTGCAAGAGTGGGTTGACTGCGCTCCGTCGTCTCCACCGGAATTGGTCATCGTCTAAGGATCGTTTCCTTTTCTGATACCAACTGATGTAAACGCAGCGGAATAGTAAACAAGAATTGATCTATAAACAATTCTTCTGCAAGGATTAAGGAATCCCAAACAAGAAACAACAAGAAATCTTGAAAACCAAAAGGTTTAACTAATATTGCAATTGCAATTCAATTTTTATTGAGAATAATCTAATTTTCGGAATAAAACCTTAGGCCTATTTTATAGTGCCCATAAACTTGAAAAACAATCTTAAACCTTCTAGAATTAACCCTAACATATATAGTAACCTAATAGGACTTAAAAATAGCAAAATAACTCTAATCATACTCTAAAACCTTCTTAAATGACCCATCAAAATTAATGACGAAAATACTAATAAAAATACTAATTAAACTTAAACTAATAATAAAATACCAATATAATTATTATATTTGATATAATTATATTCTCGTATTGCATCAATTCCCCACTCACAACTACTTTTTTTCTTCATTTCCACGTAGTCAATTAGTAACCATAAGTTTGAGACGGAATAAATAAATTCTAGAAATTCAGTAATAATGAAGTTTCAATTTAAAAATAAAACTAACTTTTTGGTGAAAACTGGTAAAAAACGCGTTTTACACTAAGCTTAGGGATAAAACGTGTTTTAAATGAGGCTGTGGCAATTTTGTAAATACTGGGAAGTGGCCTTTAAAACAGGCGGTGGCATTTTTATAAATACTGGGGAAGTATCGTAAGTGCCAGTGTTAGGAAGTGCCAGACATGTTACACTGACACTTATTAACACTACCACTGACACTTTTTATAACTGTCAGTGGCAATTTTTATAAGTGCTAGTATACATGGCTAGCAATTATTTGTACTAACACTGGCACTTGTAAAAGTACCAGTGCAGTGTATATAGGCGGTGGCATTTTTGTAAATACTAGGAAGTATCGTAAGTGCCAGTGTTAGTGTTAGGAAGTGCCAGACATGTTACACTGGCACTTATTAACACTACCACTGACACTTTTTATAACTGCCAATGGCAATTTTTATAAGTGCCAGTATACATGGCTGGCAATTAATAGTACTAACACTGGCACTGGTAAAAGTGCCAGTGCAGTGTATATAAAATGCTAGTCAAGTGACCGGCACTTTGCGATGCTAACACTGGCAGCGCTTTTTCCTTAGCTCAAGGAAAAATGCGTTTTTTGTAAGACCAACTCAACTTTTTAAGATAAATAAAAATGAAAACAAAACTATCATTTTAGACGGAGTATATGTTTTTTTTTTTTATTTATACCATAGTAAAAGTAGAGTATTACTATTTTTTTTCATTTAGAAATGAAATAAGTACTTATGGAAAGAACTAAGAAGAGTACATTATGGTAATCACACAAATGTGAGGGTACCAATTTCTTATTATGTTAGTGTGTCCTTAATTTAACCTTCATGTCCAACTTAACTCTTACTAATTAAAACATACATCATGCCTAAAAATCAAACACTGTAAAAAGAATAATCTTCAAAATTTGATAAAGTAAGAAATTAAATATGAACGTTACGTACCATAGGATCTGGAGAAGAGAAAGCCAAGCGATTCCACCGAAAACATCGTCGATCAATATAACAAAAGAAAAAAGAAATCATTAACATTTGAAAGAAATGTCTAGAACGGGGCTCAAATTTACATACTCCCTCCGTTTCAAAATACATGACAATTTAAGAGTTAAATTTTGTTTTAAAATACTTAACGTTTTATTAATTACGAGACATTTTTTGCTCTTGTGTACTAATTATATCCTCATTCATTAATTGTAACATATTTCTTGTTTAAGTATTTAATTGCTTTTGTAATTGTTTTCTTTCTAAGGTAGACACGTCTTTTTGTACGTATTAATTGTATTTGTTAATATGTGTAAAAAAGTTTAAAACGATATGTATTTTGAAACAGACGTAGTATAATCAATAATCATAAATTAAAACTCATCAGAAGATTGATATTCCAAGATAATTAATTAATGTTTGTAAGATATTCTAACTAATTCTTGAAACAAGCAAAGCTAGATTCTTTAAAATAATAAATGAAACAAAATAGAAAAAAAAAAATTGAATTACGTACCATTCATCCAATTCTGGGGTGGCTGAAAATGAAAAGCCGTTCGTTGCCAATCCAACATGTTGGAAGTCCACGCAAACGGCCGGACACCCAACAACGGCCGGAATGACTTCTCCGACACCCCTTTCTCGGTCCCACGCGCCACCGGCATTACCCTTTCCGATGATGCCGACCTCGTTTTTGACGTCAAGAAGCATGCATCATTGCTGCCATTTCTAGCCGGAGATGATGATTGATCGTTGTCGCCGATGCCTAAGAAGGCTAAAAGTAATGCAACGGCTAATAAACCACATGTCGTTAAGATGATTCTTTTGTTGGGTTGCCGGCGGTTGGACGGAGTGAGGGGAGATTGGTCGCCGGCGGATAAGGGGCTGTAGGAGAAAGGGAGGGTGGTGGGTGGTTGTTCGGGATCGGGAGCCATTTTTTTTTTTTTTTTTTTTATTTTTGGTTCTTTTTGGTTTTTTGATTTGAAGTAATGATATGTGTTCATGGGACAAATGAGAGGATTTATTTATAGGAGAAATAATTTGTGGATATTGTTTGTGTGAGGAAAAAAGGGCAAGATTTTAAATTAATTCTTATTGCTGAGATGGAAGTGTACAGTTTATGAGAGGATGAGCTGGATTTAATATTACTGAATTATTGATTTGTATGGGGTAGTTTATTTATTATTATTTCCGTCTCAAATAAATGTAACTCCGTGCAACTATTTTAAAACAGAAATTACTTAATAGTCTACCACATCCATCGAATCTAATTTAATCTCTTTCAAAATGAATGTTCTCATGAGTTAGCCCGCAAAAATTGAATAAAAAATGACATTAAATTGAAATGAGTTAGAGATTTGGTGAAGAATAATTTGCTAGAAGATCAATAAATGGAAGTGGTTTTTGATAAAGATCTCAATAAATTATTTTGTTTATTTGATGTAATTTACATAATCATGTATGAAATTGATCAATTTGTCATGAAGATTAACATAAGTAATTTCATTAGTGTTTTTAAAGATATAGGCATCCATCAGAGTCCAGATGTCCTGTACCACTTTGTGTGCCCCTCCTTGTGCCATTATAATCTCAACCGTTTATATGCTTCGATAATATCAACATATGACAATTTTAATGACTGCAAGCCGTTAGATCACTTGTGCACAGGGAGAGACACACAAAGTGTTACAGGACATCTGGACTCCATCAATCATTACTCCTATCTTAATTATGGAAGGGATTATTCTTACCTTAATTAAGAACAAGATAACGTATGTAAAACACAAAGTGTGATGAGGGGACTATTATCTATTATAAATCTATGCACTACTACTCGACAACTAAACTACTTCGCAAATCAGGCTTATAAATGGAACTCAATAGAAAAAAAGTTGTGTGAGACGGCTTTGAAAGAGTATGAAATACTCTTAGTTTAATATTGTGTATCTTTGTGATTCTGATTTAATTAATGTATATATTTAGAGTTTATTTATTTTAGGAATTAGTTGTATTATTTTAGGAATAGTTTTATTTAGGATAATTATTATTTTTTTGATTTACTTGACACCTACTAATGTTTATCTTGGCTAGTATTTTGTATTTTAGGTGTTTATTTTTAGGTGGACTCTCATAAGGAAAGTTTGATTGGTTGCTTGAAGATCTCTTGGATTGGAGTGGCGGCCAAGAAGACTTTATAAAAGCCGGCATCTCTCTCTCTTTACGGATTCACAGAATATTTTGAGAGAGTCTTTTGTTTTTTTTCTTGAGGTTCTTGTTCATCAAGAACTCAAGTATTTTTATGTTTAGTCTATTCAAAATAGAATAGGTTTTGATCTTTTAATTGTTTTTGTTTCTTTCATCTTTTTGTACTCTTAAAGAGTTTTAGTAATGAAAGTTTTCCAGCAAGACGTTTCTTGCTGAAGTGTTTAATTATTTCGTTTTAATTCCGCTGCATTATTCTCTGTTCGTCGTGTCAACTGACAGGACAACTGTCTTGACAACTGTGAGCACAGTTGTACTTACAGTTGGTCGGTTCCAGAAAAACAGTCCTAGCCGCATAATTTCTTTCAATTGGTATCAGAGCCTGGTCGCGACATACTGAGATCGATCTTTGAAAGTGGTCATTATGGACTGTACTCATACTCGTAATAAGCCGCCTACTCTAGATGGTTCAAACTATACCATTTGGAAGGCAAAGATGACTATGTACATCAAAAACATAGATCATCGTGCTTGGGTCAGCATTCTAGTGGGATATAAATCCCCTACCATGGAAGTGGCTGATCCAAAAGCTAAAGCTTCTGTGTCTGACGAAGAAAAGAAAGAAAAAAATTTATTCCAAAACCCGAGCAAGATTGGAATGCGGAGGAAATTGCCCTTGCAAATTTCAATGCAAAGGCAATGGCCGCCATTTCTGATCACGTTGATTTTAATTTGTATCGGTTGTTCTCAAACCATACAGTGGCCAAAAATGCTTGGGACATTTTGCCAACTACATTGTGAAGGGTCCGATAGTGTTAAACAAACTAAGTTAAGAAGGTTGATGACAGAGTTTGAAAATTTAAGAATGGGAGTAATGAAACTGTTCAAGAATATTCTGCTAGATTAATGGATATTTCAAATGAATCATTTGCATTAGGAGAATCCATCTCCAATGCAAGGTGGTTAGTAAAGTTTTAAGAACTCTCCCAGAAAAATTTAACATCAAAATCTCTGTCATTGAAGAAACTTGTGATACTCGGACCGTGAGTCTTGAAAAGGTTCTAAGTATTCTAACTACGTTTGAATTGAACCTTGAAAGTGCAACAAACTAGCAAAGTAAATCAATTGCTCTTGCTAGTGCTCTTACTTGTCCAAAGATCTTGTTGATTATCAAAAGATATTGATGACTCAAACTTAGAGGAAGATGAATGTGACTTGATTTCTAAAAAATTCAACAATATGTTGAACAAAAACGTCAACAAAGGTTTCCCAATAAGGATATTGCTTCTTCCCCTAAGATTGAAATCATTTAAGAAGAAACAAGTAAGAACAATTTTTTTTCTGAAAACAAAAGATCTATTGAGTCCGTTCAGTGTAGAGCGTGTTTAGGATTTTGACATTATGCCAATGAGTGTGCTAACACACTTAAAAAGAGAGGGATGAGTTTTTCTGCAACCTTAAGTGATTAGATGATGACGATCAGACAGCAAACCTGTCATCTTTACGATCATCACAATCCTCCCCTCTCTGACAGTAAATCTGACTGTGAATCTGACAGTGAAGATGAACAGTCAACTGTCATCTCAACTGTCAGCTCAAATGGTACTAATGTGTATACCTGTTTTAACTCCACTTCTGCAGGTGAATCTGAGGAGTCCCAACAGGAAGATGAAGATAGGCAACCTATGAAGATCTGTACAATACATATGTGAGCTTCATGCAGATTGGTCCAAGCGAATGGAACAACTCAAGGCATTCAAGAAGGTAATGAAAAACTCACCTCTGACAATCTGAAATTAAAGGATGAGAATGAGAGGTTGTCGAGTGAAAGTGATACTCAAAAGGACTCCATAGCTAGGTTAGAAGTCATGCTTACCAAAAAAGACAACGAGTGTGAGAAATATAAAAGAATCTGAAAAAGAAACCACTACACTCAATAAACTTAACAATGGCAAGGCTAAATTGGAAGAGGTTCTGAACATGGGGAACCAAGGAAAATCAGGTTTAGGCTATGGAGATCCCATGTTTGTTAAGGAAGGTGAGGGCACTTCGAAAAACAATGAGAGATCAATGCTAATCACGTGTCCCTCATAAAAACAAAAGAAATAGAAAAAGGAGATACGTGTGTCACCATTGTTTTGCCCTGGACATATACGTCCATTTTGCTACAAGTTGAAACAGGAACTTGGCTTGGAGAAGAACAGTAGCCACTTGACAAGACAACTGTGGGCACAATATGACAATCAGTTGCCCGGCAACCGCCCAGGCCGCAGCATGTCGAAAAAAAAGACTTGGGTAAGAAAGGACACTTTACAGTGTCAAGTCGTGTTTACCTCCTTCAAAGTAGTGAGGAAGGAGCTTGGTACTTTGATAGCGGCTGTTCTCGTCATATGACCGGTTCTCTTGAGCATCTCATAGATTATGAAGGTCTTCAAAGGAGGAAATGTCAATTTTGGTGGAGGTGCTAAGGGAAAGGTCATTGGTAAAGGTACGTTGTGTGTTGATGGCTTGCCAAATTTGCACAATGTCTTACATGTAGACGGGTTGAAAGCAAATTTGATAAGTATCAGTCAACTGTGTGATGATGACTTATTTGTTAAGTTTGACAAGTACAAATGTGAAGTTTTTGATAAAAAAAGTGTGTGCGTTCTTCTAGCATTGATCCTCTGATCATGTTACAAGTTGGTTGAAAATCATTTCTGTTTTAACTCAATTTGATAATACTCCTGATCTTATTGTCAATTGTTTGAGGATGATGTTTCAGGTTGCACTTGGAGCATGAAAGGATTAATGATGAATCTGAACCTAAATCCACGAAAGAATCTGTAGATGCACCAACTGTGAGGACAACTGACAGTCAAGATGAACAGTCAACTGCCATG